>CABHPH010148864.1:0-40408 GCA_902168325.1 Peromyscus nudipes | reverse complement strand
GAGGCTCCTAAAACCTGCTGGGGACTCTAAGGCAGGCTGTTTCTTTCCTCAGACTGCGTCAGGATTTCATACAGAAATGGGATACCAGCCAGGATTCCAGAAGGACAGGGCACAGACGGCTCATATGAACTTGTGGAGGGTGGAAGTGGGTGGAAACTGACTGTGAACTACTAAGATAGTCCTTGAATGACAAGCAGAGGAGCTGGACTTCCTTCTGCAGGTAATGGGGAGTCATCAAAGTCTTTTGAGGGGATATAGAATGGATTTTAACCTGTGCTTTGAGGTAATGATCTTAACTATAGTGTGGAACATAGGCTAGGTTGGATTGAGGGTCAGGTAAACCTTTGGATGCAGGTAGAAAGAAAAAGATTGAGCCTTATAGTTTGGGACTCTGTGAAAAGAGTGCTGGGCCAAAATGGAGCAGCATGGCTTAGCTCATTTCCAAAATATCTGGAGATAGCTCCTTCTTTACTTCATAAATGACTGGCAGTGTGAAAAGCTGTAGGAAAGGTTGTATTTGTTGGTTTTGTACAAGGTGCCTTGAACTAAGCAAGGCACACTTGTGATAATTTTTTAGGGCAGCCATAGGCAACTAATACAGAGATTAAGACAACACCTGGCAGAATACAGAGTATGAGAATTAGACAACAGGAGACATCATGGTGCAGAGCAGAATACAGCTGAACTATGAAGGGCCATGATGGGAGAGGTCATGTAACACAGAAGACAAGAACCTCATTACCAGTGCTGTATCTTCATGAACAACATGAGGAAGCTCCACGGTAGAGACACTGTGCTGTCTGAGCTCCCTGGCAGCAGGGAAGAGGTGAATTCCAGCCAGCTTACAACTGGTCACTCAAGCAGTGTATCTGCAGGTCATGACTCAAGGAATTTACGGTCACTTTCTGTGTGTACAGATGAAAGAATCAAGATCCTAAAAGACCGGTATGTTCCACAGGCAGACAGAAACAAGATTAACATATAAAAACTCTGAACCTATGGCTCTTTAAAGGATATTGTTACTATCACTGTCTATGTTAGCATCACTTTTAGGGACAAGCACAGAGACAGCTCAGAATGGGAACAGATTTCTCCCCTGTAGGATGACAATCCTCACCTAAAGCCAATCATCTTAGGAGCATGGACAAAGAGCCTTATCTGTCTAAACTTCCTATTCCTTGCCAGTACCACAAGCAGGCCAGTCTGAGAGGCCCCTCCTGCTCTGACTGAGACTCCAGGAAAGAAGTCAGGTCAAAGGTCAGGTCTCCTAACCTTTCCTCTCACCTTGGCTACAGGCATAGGCCCTGCACAGAGGCCTCCCTTCCCCCTAGTTTCCTCTCACTTCCATCTGTGAAGGAGGAGGCTTTGAACAGACTTACACTGTGAAGATGTTAGCAGACTGTAAGGAAACAGCATTAACAGTGTGTAGAGAGGCAGAGGCCAGACAAAATCCAGACTTGTGATACTTTTCCTTTCTGCTGTGTTCTCTTTTCTCCTGAGGACAGACCCTTCCATCTACCAATAACCCCAATCCGTGTTTATATTTGAAGTACAAAATAACAGTGCCTGGGAGTACAGACATCAGTGACCCAAACATCCCCACAGCCTATCCTATGTCACTCAAAGTCAGAGTGGATTGGATCAGGGCTCTTAAATCTACACTAATCCACATATTGCTTTCTTATCCTATATCCATGCATCCACGTACCCCAAATCATCTGAGGCTGAGGTCATATAATTGAGACAGCCTGCCCTAGAGCCATTCTAAACCTCACATTGTTTTCTGACTGTATATTTATTTTTTGGAGGGTGTCATAATTTCCATATCTGTGTAAAATAGAGATATTGCTGTTGCTTGCTATACAGGATCCTAGTTTTGTTTCTGTTTTTATTGTAATCGAATCTCATTCTGAAGCTCAGGCTGACCTGGAACTTGCCCTGCCCGCCTAGCTGGCCTTAAACTTGGGATCTCCCTGCCTCCACTTCCTGAGTGCTGGAATTGAAGGTGTGAAGCACCTAGTTCATGTGAGTTTTGTTGTGAAACAAAAACAGGATTATTCACCCATTCAGAACTCCCAGGCATAGTATAACCAATAGAACATCAAACATATCAAATCCATGTAAGATCCTTCTTTAAATGTGAGTGTTTTGAGACAGGAAACAGGACCCCCTTAGTCACTCTTTCAACATGAAATGTGGCCAAGTTGGGGTCATTTTCCCATAACACATGATAAAAGAAGAGATATTTTATGCCTCCTTCTGATTATCCTTTACAAGTTCCTTGAACCTGTCTCTAATATATTTCTTTTTTTTTTTTTTTTTTTTGGTTTTTCGAGATAGGGTTTCACTGTGTAGCTTTGCGCCTTTCCTGGAGCTCACTTGGTAGCCCAGGCTGGCCTTGAACTCACAGAGATCCCCCTGCCTCTGCCTCCCGAGTGCTGGGATTAAAGGCGTGCGCCACCAACGCCCGGCTCTAATATATTTCTTGTCTTTAGATTCACAGAGAATCTGCCACTGACCAGTAAGTAGTAGGGCAGACTTCAGAAATCATGTGTTACATGTCTGCAAACTCATAACAACCAAATGGCCTGGCACTTGGTTGATACCTAATTCAGCAAATACCAAAGATCAGTGATAAGCATCACTCCATGACAGGACTGAGTTAGTGTTTGATATAAACAGCTGTACCTATTAGCCACCAACAAAGCAGTGACAGGTACCTGCCTACCATTACCATCATCGTTAACCATTTGTCAGGCTTGACAGCCACATGCCAGCATTGTGTTAAGGTCTTTAGGTCAACTAACACTTGGAAGCTTAGCAATGTTGCTGAGTACCTCTATGATAGGACTATAATTCCCTAACCCCCTATTTTGTAGATAAAGAAAACAAAACTTAAGCATGTCTTACCAAGGTCACTTAACTGATAAATGGCAGAACCTTGATTCGAACTGAAGCTTTCTAACTCCAAAGTCAACAGTATACCCATGCCTCCCTTACCCAGAGATTGAGTTGGACTTCGAAGTTCTATGGCTCATGCTGAATGAGCTTTACCTGGTGTTGGAGTCAAATTTGTAACAAGCAGATTACCTAGGGGTAGATTGGGATTGGCCACACAATTAAAGCATGGGAGTTATAAGGAAGCTATCATCTGTTATAGCCAGTGCTCCTAGGAGGAGGTGTCTTTGAGCTTGGTTTTGGTAGCACTGAACGGAGAGAACGGGGAAGTTTACATTCTAAGGAGAAGAAATGGTTGAAACAAGAAGGAGATGATATATTGAAAGAACCCCATGTGGAGGATGATAGAAAGTTGAAGATAGTTGAAGCACACAGTAAACAAGGCCAGAGAGGCAGGAGTGCTCAAGCCCTATGATGCATGCTAGGCAGCAACAACCAGAAGGGAGATTCGGATTTAAGAGAAGTGTCTGTGGCATATGACTTAGTAGCGGAGACTGTGGCTGGGAGAATAGTTGGATGTGTTTATAACAGTTCCAATAAGAGGCTCAGGACTTAGATCTGTGTCAGGGGATGGAGGGCAAGCGATAGATAATGAAAGTCACAGGATGTGGACCAGTGGTATTCGGAGTTTCCTTTGGAAGTCTGACAAAGGACAACTAATTATGTAGCCTCTCACAGACGATAAGGGTCAAGAGTTGAAAAATTTTCAATTTCAAGCTTTAAATCTGGATTCAAATCCTGACTCCACCAGTCGGTCATTGAGTAACCTCTGAAAAATTACTGAAGGCCAAGTCAAGGAGATTACTACAAGTCTGAGGCCAGTCTGGACTACATAGTGAGTTCCAGGACTTACTGGGCTAAGAATTACACCCTGTTACAAACAGATAGACAAAGCTTAGCCCCGCCCCCACCCAAAGCATTATTTTGCCTTTAAAAAGCAGGAAGAATAATATATTGTACATTTAACATACACATGTACAATTTAAATGAAAGGTTTCAAATATCAGTTCCTGACACCCAGTAGGCCCTTTAAACCTGCGAACTCCTTCCCAAGTTCTTCACTCTTACTACTGTATACATTCATAATAATCCCGTCTCCCTTTCTCTCTCCACCAAGTTTGTTCTTTCACTGCCCAGCTCCCCTCTGTCAGCCCTCTTTCCCCAGGATGCCAGAAATGAAATAACATTCTTGGCGTGTTTGTTCCCCAGTGCCTGGCAGCCTTCCCACAGACCCCTGGCTGGGTCAGGACTGATTTGCATTAGCATGTGCAGGCCAGTGCAAAGGGGAGGGAGAGGCCCTGTTTACAGGGAGTTTCATCAGGTTCTTTTGCCAGAAAAAGGAGAACTGAGTATTTCTTTCTGGGCAACGTTCACAGATTAGGCCCAGCAAAGAAGGCTCCAGGAGGTGCCCTGCTTGTGGATGGGTTGTGGGTGAGTGGGTTGCGTCTCTGACCCAGGGGCTATGTTTGACTCCTCTCACCCTTATCGCAGGCCAGGAACTTAATACGGTGAAATTATTCTTTCGGAATAGCATCTGAGTTCCATAACAGGTTGAAGACGCATTGCTCAGAGCAAGGAAGACACTCAGAAGCCACAGGAGAAATAAACAGCCGGGTTTCTGGTTTCTTGGTGGATATGAAATCCACAAAAACATCCTTGAGGGAAAAAGACAGAGGTGGCCCCGCATATGTGTTTTTTGTTTGTCCTAGCTCTAATCCTGTGAAGTTTTGCATGTTATCCATCTTAGCATCATAACTTTCTTCCAGGAATCTCAATATCCTTATGCAGATCTAGATAGCCAGTGGCAGGCCAAGAGACAAGTCCCTGGAGGTGTCTCTGGAGTAACATTGCTAGTGTGAAGTGTCTGCTCCTGAAGGTAAGAGTTATACCATTTGGAGACAGACAAACTGAGTTTCTTGCTTTTGACTGAATAATCCTTGCCTGTGTGCTTGTGTGCGTGTGTGCGACTTATTTAATTACTGTACTGAGTATTGAAGCCAGGGCCTTATTCATGCCAGAGAAGCACTCCACCATTAAGCAGGATCTCTAGCCTCTTTTTTATTTATTTGTTTTTGTTGTTGTTGTTGTTGTTGTTTTTTCCAAGACAGGGTGTCACTATGTAGCTCTGGCTGTCCTGGAACTCACTGTGTAGACCAGGCTGGCCTCGAACACTCAGAGATCTACTTCCCTCTGTCTCCAAAGTGCTGGGATTAAAGACTGCTTGGCTGTCTTTTTTTTTTTTTCCAGAGAGAGTATTTCCTTAAGTAGTCTAGACTAACCCTGAACACAGTCTATAGCCAACCTTGAACTTGCCATCCCCCTGCCTCAGATTCTGAGTATAGGCCTACACCACCAGGTTTAACTACACCAATTTCCTCTTGACCTCCTCTGGTACTTCTCTGGAATATGTTTTCTCTAACTAAGACCTTCTACTTCTATTTCTCATTAGTGTTTTCATGGAGTTCCAAAAAAATAATCAACAATTTGAATTGTGAGTCCTTAAAAACATGCTTTTTAAATACCAGACACCTTTCCAAATGCTTTCCAGAAGTAAGCTCACCTAGACCTCTCAATGATGACAGTATTCCATCATTGCCAGTTCACAGATGAGACAATCAAATCCCAGAGATGTAAAAATATTTAACAAAGGTCAATATCAGAGCCAGGATGTGAACTCACACAGACTGGCTCCTGGGGGCAAACTCCCCATCACTAACTAATTGGGAATCCACATTAGCATCTAATGAGCGCCTTGGACAGCAAAGCCTATGTTCTCACCCACCACAGGGCCTTGGCACATGCCACATGTCTTCTTTGGATTAATTTTGTTCATCTATTAGTTGCTTCCTAGAATGGCACCCTCTGACTTACCATCTAATTATCTACCCAAATATCCTTTCATGTGCTACAATTATCAAATTTTATATATATATATATGGCTTCTGTTAGACCAAGAAGTTTGTGGGGTAAAGAGGGTATTTATTTTGCTTTTCTGTATATACTTAGCTGCACATACAAAGGAAGGCAATAAATATTTATTTTTTGTGATATATAATTTATTATATAAATGAATGTGTTGTGTAATGTGCCTCTAGTCACAACTATAAGAATGAAGCAGCAGCTTTTTCTCTTCACTTAATGGATAAGTAAGTAAAGGGTCCTGGTAGCTTAATAAACTAGCTAATGTCCCAGAGAGTGAGAGAATAAATATCTGAAAGACCTCCAGCCTCTAAGGTCAAGGTCTTTGCTCTGACTCTCTGCACTGTACTGTCTTGTACTAGGCCACATAAGGGGCACATGGAGAAATTAAATATAGTACTGGCCCTGACAAATTTCCCATTCTTCAGGGAGGAGTCAAATGTGCACGGACCACTATGTCACAAGTAAATTAATCGGTCACTGGCTTTGTAATATACAGATTTTGAGCTATGAGAAAAAGTGGTTGAGACAACAAAGAAGGTTCTGTTTGTTTTGTTTCATCAGGAAATAAGACCCCCTCTTACTTTTCTTTACCCAACCGCCAGTCTCTAAGCGTTTGCTCAAATGTACCATCCTCCCTATTAGCCTTGGTGTTTGTTTATCCCACTGGTTTGGGTCGACTTCTTTGTAGCATTCTGTACTGCATTCTTGGAACTCAGAGATGAACCAAACATTGCCTCTGCTTCCATGGAACTCATAATACGCGGTCAGTGATGTGAGCCCTCAGAGGAGCAGGGCCTTTCTGCCCAGGGGGCGGAAAAGAGTGACAGGACATTGGCATTGAACTTTAGAAGGTGATTAGGATTGGTAAGATAGGGAGAGAAAAGCAAATGGTTTCCCAGGGACAGCAAGTCTCATGTGGAAAGGTATTGAGGAGTACAACAACCTGTCAGAGTTACAGACCACATCAGGTCATTCTGGTACAATGCAGCTATGTATGAATGTGCCAAGCCTAAGGCCATTGGTGGGCCTCAAATCATGAAGGGATTTTAGACCAAGCTAAGGAGTATGAAATCTAACTTGAGAGTCAAGGCAAGCTATTAGGGATCTTGAGCTGGCTGCTCAGTAGACATTGTCAGACTTCCTCTAGCCTCATTTTGACCAATATACTAGTAAAAGAGTTATGGTAAGGCAGAGCTGTGGAAGCAAATCAGGAAGTGAGACTCAAGTGGCCTTGCTTAAGTAATGTCACACTCCTGCACTGGGAGGCCAGGACATGATATGAGTCATGGTGCTCAAACTCCATTCAAAGTTGGAGAGACAGTTCTTCAGTATATAGTGAGCTACCTAAGGAAGAAGGATAATTTGGCAAGGGGAACAAATGAAGTTCAAAGACTTCTAACCCCAACAGAAGCCCATGAAGCTAAAGACTAAAGAGAGTCTTTTCAAAGCCAATGCCGTGGATCCTTACCACATTGCTCCACCCACCAGATTCTGTAGCTTCCATCTGAGGTGGGAGTGGGAAGCATAAGGCCCTACTGAGGTGAAACAGCCAAACTTATGAAAAGAGAGTAGGCCACACAGCAAATGGGTCCATGTGAAATGTGAAGCACACTACCTAGAAGTCATAGCACTGTGTCTAGGCTTCCGGAAATAGTTGCTGAGCCAATAATGGCAAGGCTCATTGCTGCTTGATGGAGTGAGGTGAAGTTGAGTGGCCAAGAAGCTGGAGTTCATTAGTACCCCATGCTGTCTCAGTCCTTGGACTCACGGAAACCCTATAGAGATTTATTTTCCTTCAAGAGGGGAACAGTTGTGTCTTCAAAGTCAAGGTGAATGCAGCGTAGGGATCTCTAGGTCAGTCTTTGACTAAGTGCCAGCTCTATCACTCTCCAACTATGCGTCCTTGGTTTAAAAGCCCCCCTGCCATCCTCCTCACAAACAACATATTCTCCAAATGCAAAACGTGGCCAATAAACCCTGCTTTGTCTTACTCTCAAGGTTATTTGTACAATAAGCTTTGAAACGTGTAAATTGATAGGTGTCAGGGATGCATTTGTTTCTTTTAATCCTGAGAACCAAAACTAAAAGCAGAAAGTATTAGGGAAGTACGATAATATTCCACATGCTGCCCATGCGTGTCAATACTGTGTCCCATTGGCTTCAGGCTCCAAAGAAATCAAAATTAGAGAAGCACTTAAAGTTGCCTACCCCTGTCGGTCTCATTTTACCCCTCCCTCTGAAAATACCACTGCCATCCTGAATCTGTGTTAGTCTAACCCAAGAGCAAAGCAGGCTTATATTTCCTTGTTGTTTATTCTTTAATTTACACTGTCGTTCCTGGTTTCTTATGTTCACAAGTTGAAACTCCGGCTGCTTCCAGCGGACACGTGCAGCCTGCCTGCTTTTGTGTATTGTTAATATTAATTTGATTTCTGGAATAACCATGTGTTTAGAGCCATGGCACAGAAAGGCCCACAGGGTCTTATCTGTCTCCTGGGAACCTCCCCCACTCCCCTTTTTATGTCAATTCCTGCAAGAAAATAAATATTTGAATAATGTATTCTTCTAATCTTGTGCTTACGCAAAGTCTTACGTCTCTGTGAGCTTGGCCAGCCATGTCAAGGTCTTATCAGCACTGGATGCCTCAACCGTGCCTGGCCAGCCCATTGCCCCCATTCTGGTAACTCAAGGTTTCAGCAGCTGATGTGTCCAGTCGACCAGGGAGGCTTATCTTCATGGGGCAAAGGAAGCCGGATGGTGGTTGAGGCCCAGAGATATTAGATGAAGGCTGTACAAGGTTGTGTGAGTTCAAAACAGCAATCAAATCTGCTGTCTCAGACGAAGAGAAGCATCATTGTGAGGAACACACAGCTGTTGTACGGGACGTTGACAGATGATAGGTTTGATGCTACATTCCACATATCCCAAACATATGTCCTTATGTAGTGACTGCACTACTGTTCTGAGCCTGTTTCCATATTGGGAGGGTCGCCTCACTGTAAGATTCTTGTGACTGTAGGGATTAGGCAGAGCTCATTGTCCCTTTAACACCATGCGTGTGGCTGCATACTACATGTATGGCTCGTGGGAAGAAGTGGATCCATATTACAAACAATGGCCAGAGCAATGTGGCCAGTGATTTAACAACAAAGGAGTGGAGGAAGGAAAGTAAATAACAAAACTTAAACAGGAAGGAAATTTCCCTTTACAAATATTGAAAGCCACACTGGTATCTCATACCAAATGGAATGGAGTCAGCGCAACTTTGAGAAAGGCATCTCTCTTGGCACTGTTCTCAACCCTTACTAAATGTTATTCACAATTCAGAATGTCGGAGTGCTATTATTCACCATGATGAGGGTCTACACAGCATTGCACCTTGGATTTGTGTTGAGTCCACTGTGAGACCTAGGGAATATTGACTGCCTTTCTGATCCTAAGTTAAATGAAGGGGTTGAATTGGAGACTAGGCAAGACTTTATGGTGCTGCTCACGGTGCCTCAGTGATGAGATTATTTGAGTTCCTCTTAGGAACACAGGGTTGGTGGAGGCATATATTTGATCTTTATGCTATACCTTTGGCAGCACCCAATTCCATACTCTATTTTCAGACATTTTTAAGTCAGTGAGGGTAACAAATTCTGGCTTCCAACTAGGGATAGGCTTTCAAATCTCACATTTTCTCTTGGCTGTTTGAATAGTGCTAACCTTCTGTTCTGTCTTATTTATCTTTCTTTTTTTCATGTGACTGCATCTTATTTATTCAAATAGAGATGTGTTAACCATTTTCAGTCAAAACATTGTTGATTGATGTCATGGATGCTATATAACAAAAAGGCAACATATTAGGGGTCAGATAAACTCTGATACTGGATCCTGCCTTGAAATTGACCATCCATGTGATTCAGGTATCCCATTTCATTCATATGTATATGGGACATGATAGCTAGATAGATCCCCTTGAGGAGTAGCACTGGATTGCCATATCCCATCTAAATTTATTCTATAATACTTACTGATACACAAGGTTGCTATGCAATATCTGTATTTATAACAGCTGCACGAAAGGATACATCAGTATAAGCAGAGTTCTAGTATTACTGTGGAGCAAGTGAATGGCCACTTCAAAAGCCATAGTAGATTGTAGACTTTCTAGGTCAGTACATTGTTGAATAGTATAAATTTGGGGGTTTTGTTTGTCTATGTTAATAGCCTTGACTGTCCTGGAACTCTCTTTGTAGACCAGGCTGGCCTCAAACTCATCTGTCTGCCTCTGCCTCCTGAGTGCTGGAATTAAAGATGTGCTCCACCATGCCCAGAATAGTATAACTTCTTGTGTTCCTCTTTTCTTCTTTCTCCGTGTTCTCCTTTCCCAAGACTTCCATTGTTAACTCTGAGAGAAAAGATCTACCTCTCCCCTGCGTAATTTACATCCAATGTTTTGTATTTTACCTTGGCCACCTTACTCCGAACTTACAAAACGCACACACACACACACACACACACACACACACACTTCATAGATGTACTTATCCATATGTGATTGGATGAAAAACTGTTCCCAAGGAAGTTTATGGTAACTAAATTTCTGAATGCCATGTGCCAGCTGTTCTGAGAAGCCTCAACATCCACACATTGCAATTTGTAAGAGTTAGTCTAGGTGATATGATGCCTTTGTGTCCAAATCTCCTAACTGACCAATAGTAGATGTATAATTCTTACAAACACTGAATTCCAAAGCTGAATGCTTGAACATGGGCTCCACCACCACCTAACCATCTCCCATTCACTACAACTACACTTGTCCACCCTTATACACATTAGCACCATATGTAAGGATATGCAACCTTGCAGTATCCGTAAGACAGTGTACAGATAACTAGATTCAATGACAAATATATATTTAGTCATTACTTCATGTACGAGGTAAGCAAATATTGAATGACCCTCTTATGTGTATCATATTCTGCCCCTACAAATAGTATCAAGATGCTGCCCCAGTCATCAAGGAGATAGATCACAAGGTATTGTAAGACAGAGAGTAGAAAGCATAGCTTGGGGTGCAGTAAAGTTCTGTGATCAGCATTGGAGAAAGCATAGACACACAAGTTGTCTTTCTCCTCATCTCGAACACCATGTTTCTTGCTTCTACAGAATAAGCTGGTGAACGTTTCTTAGAATAAGGAACATTCGAAGTAGGAGTAGAATATTCCTCGTAGTGAAGACAACAGTGAACATTGAAGGCAAAAAGAGCATCCTATAGGAACACAGCAAAAGTCTCTTAGCCTGAGGGACAATAGCATGTCTGAGACAAGGTGTTAGTGTTTGACTGATATTAGTGAAATGTGTAACCAAAAGGGGAAATTTGGAGGAAGCTGGACAAGAGTTGTGTGTGTTATGCTGGCTTGTTTTAAGTCAACTTGACATAAGCTACAGTTGCTGGAGACGAGGGAGCCTCCAATGAGAAAATGCCTCTATAAGATCGGGCTGTCGGCAAGAGTGGGGCCATTGTCTTAATTATTGAACAGTGTGGGAGGGTCCGGCCCATGACCAGTGGGGCCACCCCTGGGCAGATAATCCTGAATTCTATAAGAAAGCAGGCTGATGTAGCCATGGGGGGAAAGCCAGTAAGCAACACCCCTCTATAGCCTCTGCATCAGCTCTTGACTTCAGGTTTCTGCCCTGTTTGAGTTCCTGTCCTGACATTCTTCAGTAATGAACAGTGATGTGGATGTGTAAGCCAAAGAAACCTTTTCTCCCTAAGTTGCTTTGGTCATAATGTTTCATCACAGTAATAGAAACTTTAACCAATACAAAGGTATAGGTGTATTTCCAAAGGTCTTTGCAGCTGAGCTTGAAGAAGCTCCGTTCCACATTATAGGTGGTGGGAGGAGATCAAAAGATTTTTGGAAAGAGGTATGGTATTAATGGGTCACCACTTCAGTAATATATCCTGGAGAAAGATTCAAAGTAAACTAGAAAGATGTCTATACGGATGCAGAGAGGGGTGAAAAAATGCTTAGGAGATGGCTACAATTGTCCAGGTGGGAAATGCTTGCTGATTTTTAACAGCCCTGTACTGGAGGGGGACAATGGATAAATGGAAAAAATGATGAGAATCCCGATTCAACTTGGAAACTTCTTGTATGAGGAATGAGGTGGAGGGATGAGAATGATAATGGAGAAATCACCAAGTGGTTGGATAGATTTTGCTGTCATTCTAAATGAATAGCATAAGTAGATGAGTCATTTGGAAAGTTGGGGTATGAAAAATGTGGAGGCAGGGGTTTGATTTGTCAATGGATATCACAATGGAGCTGTTCAGTGGGTCAGTGGGTTACACTAACTACAAAGAAAAATTTATGTAGGAAGGTGTACACAGATATGTGTGTACACAAAGACACGTACATGAGTGCCCTCTAGCACACACACACACACACACACACACACACACACACGCACACGCACACATGCACATACACAATTCTGCCTATTTCCCAACATCTACCACCCCCAAGACAAGAGTGTGCCTTCTTTGTGTCCTTTTTGGAAAGAATATAGAATAACCCTCAAGTGGGGTAAAGTGGTCTAGGAATTCATTTAGCACTGAGACATGGCGTGACATAAGGTTTAAAGGCCAGAGTTTTGAAACCAGGCTGCCGAGCAGTGCATCCCAGCAGCTCTGCCATTTTCTGGAGAAGTTGCCTAAACTCCCTGTCCTCTCACTCTGTTACAAAGTAAAGATTATCAAATAGAACAGATGAGACAGTACTGTGGTTTGATGGGCCTGCTAGTACATTGCAGGTGTTTGCTCCGTGGGAAGGGAGTACATTTGGAGTGGAGTACTCAGCAATGTCCCACAGGGGCATCACATTGTAGCAGAAAGAGAATGACATTTGGAATCTGACAAACTTGGGTTCAGAAACTGGCTTGCTAGTTCCTCGTGGAATGAACTTGGACCTAATAATATCAGGTCCCAGCTATTTTCTTCAGTTATAAAGCAGTGATGATACTTGGCAACAGAAAGGGAAGGTCAGATAGAGGTCAAACCTTTCCAGCAGGGGACCTGAACTACACATGTAAAATAATAGTTACATGATCTACCTTTTTCCTTTAATTCTTTGAAAATTTCACATAGGAATAAAATTTCTTTTTTTATTTTATAATTTAATTTAATTTTACATATCAGCCACGATTCCCCTGTCCTCCCTCCTTCTGCCCCCCAACCCACCTCCCATTCCCATCTCCTCCAGGGCAAGGACTCCCCTGGGGATTCAGCTCAGCCTGGTAGAATCAGTAGAGGCAGGTCCAGTCCTCTCCTCCCTTCACCCAGGTTGAGCAAAGTGTCCCTGCATAGGTCCCAGGCTCCAAACAGCCAGCTCATGCACTAAGGACAGGTCCTGGTCCCACTGCCTGGGAGCCCCCAACTGGATCAGGCCCTCTGGAATAAAATTTCTTTAAATAGATCATATCCACTTCCCACCACTCCCTTCCACTCTACTCTTCCTGGACCCTCCTATCTTCCTCCTCCTCCTCCTCCTCTTTCTGTTCTCCTCCTTTATAAGCCAAAGTCCAATTAGTGTTGATCATATGCAGACAGGTGTACGGACATTCATTGGAGCATATACACATGTTTAATAAATATCTACTGAGGGCTTACCTTGTAATCTGACAAAGGTTTTGGCACATAAATCAGCAAATGAAACCCTGTCCTAATTCTTATGAACGTAATATCCTAGTGGTAAGGGCAGTTGTATTAACATAATAAACAGGTGAATATTCAGCATATTGTGATTTCATGAATACTTTAAAGAAAAGATTAGATTTGAGTCAGTGATATCAGCAGTTTGACATAGTTGAAATTTTAAAAGGGAACCTCATTGAAACAAAGTATTAACCACAAGAATTTGAGGGAGATGAGGGAGGAACTGGGATGAGAACATTCTAAGGAGAGTAAGGAGCAAGTACAGGCTTCTACAGCATGCCTGGGATTCAAGGTGCAGCCCTACTAGATAAAAGTTATTGACTTATTTCTGTTTAGCAGAGAGCCAGGAGATCTAGAACAGGACTTTAAGATTAGAAATTCTAAGTCTATTGTCTTTTGTCAAGAATTAGGCAAAGAATATCTTACCAACTCCACAGAATCCTCCAAATAACCCCTTGAGTTAGGTGAAACTTCATGCATTTTCTTAGCATGAAAACTAACTTACAGAGACTAAATGCTCACCAATGTCATACATAGCCTGAAGTACAGTGATGTTTCTTTAATCTAGAATGTTCTCTACTTTCATGTTCATGCACCTAGGCTCTAAAGCAGTGGTTCTCAACCTTCCTAATGCTCCAAACCTTTAATAAAGTTCCTCATGTTGTGGTGACTCCCCCACCATAAAATTATTTGTTTGCTCTTTCATAGCTGTAATTTTGCTACTATTATGAATTATAAGGTAAATATCTGATATGCAGATGGTCTTAGGTGATCTCTATGAAGGGATCATTTGACCTCCCAAATGGGTTGTGACCCACAGGTTAAGAACTACTGTTCTATACCAACCTAAGGATTTAAACAGTTCTATGCAGTTCTTACACTCCCACATTTACAAATAAGCCAAAGATATGGCTGTTCACTTAGGATTTTGTTGAAGGTTTCCAATTTTCTGTTTAACTAAACTTTTTGTTACATGAAGAAATTTGAGATAGGGTTGGAGCAAGAACGATAAAGAAGAACCAGCTCCCAAACATCCACCAAGGCCACTGTTGTCCAGGCAGACTTCTGACTTCCTTGTCTGTTTATTGCTATTGTTACTGAGATTGAACTCTTGGCTATGCTCATACTAAGCACACTCTACCACCGAGCCATACAGCAGCCCCTCCATTTTCCACACAGATTTCTTTTAGATATAATTCACATACTATTTTAGACTTCAAATACTTACAAAGTTGAACAAACATCACAGCAAATTCCAGAACATTTCCCTCACATGTAAAGAAACAGGAATTCACCCCCTCTATCCAACTCCGGGCAGCCACTAATCTGCTGTTTGTCATTAGGAATTTCTCTATTCCATACATTTTACATGAATGGAATCATACAACTTTTGATCTTGTACATCTGATTTTTTTTTCACATAACAATTTTGTCAAGGTTCAGTGAAACTGTAGCTTGAGTAAGAACTACATTCCTTTTCATGGCTGAATAATGTTCAATTATATGGTTGTACCAGATTTTGTTTATCCATCAATTGATGAATAATAGGGTCATTTTACACTTTTTCTGGCTATTAAGAATAATGCTTCTATGAAATTCCCCATGCAAGTTTTTCTATGGATATGTCTACAGTTCTTTTTAGTCTGTGCATAGGATTGCTGAGTCATATAGAAACTCTAGTTTGATTTTGACAAGAGCTACTAGAACGAGCTACAAGAGCTGCACCAGAAAGTTCTGGGTTCCAATGAGAGACTATGCCTCAGTATATAAGGTGGAGAATGATTGAGGATGGTACTCACAGCAACCTCAGGCCTCCACATGCATGCATATACATGTGATTGTGTACCTGTGTGCATACACATGCACCCAGACACATTAGAGAATGCATGTATGCACGTTCATTCACACAAACACAAATGCATGAATGATGATGTGGTAGCTTGGCATACATGACTTATGATGAAGTTTGAAATTACCTAGATTATTTTAGAATTGCTGAAATGCCATACATATTTGTTAAAGTCATAGAAAAATTAAATTAGAAAGGAACTTCCAGCCAACCAAGTCAATAGTTTCAAGTATTTTCTTTGTTTTTGAGACAGAGTTTCATGTAGTCCAGGTTGGCATTGAACTGTGTATGTGGCCAAAGATGACCTTGAACTCTTGATCCTCCTGCCTTCCTTCCTCTCTCAGTGCTAGAATTACAGATGTTCACCAAGACTCCTTATTTATATGGTACTGGGGATGAAACCTAGGGCCTTAGGTATGCTATGCAGACAGTCTACCAACTGAGCTGTCGCCAATCAGTTAAAAATTTTCCTTTTTAAATGGTCTCCAAAAAAAAAATAGTGAAAAAGATTGAAATCTTACCTAGGTGATGGTAGTTGTGTGCTTAGAACACAAGTTTTTCCATAGTTGATTCTCAAGCTCCCTGAGTCATCATTTACACTTTAGAAAAGGTGTTTTTTTTTTTTTGGGGGGGGGGGCGGTTAGGGGAAGAATGCAGGTGTGTCAATGTGATATATCACATTCTGAACCTGCTGTGTTCTTGGTATACAGATAATACTAAATAAGCACATTTAACAAGTTGAGGAGGGATGCATGTTTTGCTCTACCGAATTATCTAAGCACCTCGGTCAAACAATAATTGATAGTACATATATGGTTTAGTTCCGTGTTCTCGGGTTTTATTCCATTGGTCTGTGCATAAGCTCATACTACAATCAGACATGCTAGGCAAGTGCTCCACCACTGAGCTACATCCCCAGCCTACACTGTAGTCTTTTTTTTTTAAGAGTTATTTATTTATTATGTATACAGTGTTCTGCCTGCATGTATGCCTGCATACCAGAAGAGGGCACCAGATCTCATTATAGGCGGTTGTGAGCCATCATGTGGTTGCTAGGAATTGAACTCAGGACCTTTGGAAGAGCAGCCAGTGCTCTTAACCTCTGAGCAATCTCTCCAGCCCCCATGCTATAGTCTTTAGGATAGTCTCAGTTTGACTGACATGTTTTTGTTTCTACATTTATAAGTTGTTGGACTACATACATGCAGTTTTTTTTCTTGTGCTATCAAAGTGATTTTAGTCTCATTGAATTAAGTGCTAGTATCCCCTCTCAGTTATTTATGTAAAGGATTTTTGGAAGATTCATGATCATTTAGTGTAATTCCATCAATGACATCTGATAGCCCATTCTATTGTTTTAATTGCTATACAGAATATTTAGTTTTTATGAAGAGATTTTCTATTCATTTTACACACCAACCACAGATTCCCCTGTCCTCCCTCCTCCCACCCCCCAACTCACCCCTCATACCCACCTCCTTCAAAGCAAGGTCTCCCATGGTGAGTCAGCAGAGCCTGGTACATTCAGTTGAGGCAGGTCGAATCCCCTCCTCCCTGAACCAAGCGATAGAGAAATGGATGAGATCTACATGAGCAAACTGGGGATGGGGGGTAGGGGTGGGGGGAGTGGGTAATGAAGGGCAAGGGACAGGAGATGAGAGCTTAGGGGAGTGGGGGGTTCGAGCTGGAACTGATAGCCCATTCTTACCAAGAAAAGAAAGCAAGCAGCTAGAAAAAAAAATCATTACCCAAGATCACACTGTTGACAGGAGGCCGAGTCAGGGTTTACCTACAGGCAACCTGCAGTTTAGCCCTCACTCAACCAGTGCCTACCATGTTACTGCTCATGCTCTGACATGCTGTGGCTCACCTATCCAGTCAGTGGCCAAGCTGGACTCCATCGGAATCTGATAGATTCCGTTCCTCCTGTCACTTTTACCAGCCTCCAGGACCACTGCCTGAGCATGGAGTTGATGGGCTCTGATTTTTAAGATGCACCAGTTGCATTTTTTCTCCTTTGAGCCTCCAAAGTGAGTGAAAGCAGCTCTGTAACATTCAGGGCACCGGACACTGTTCTGGCTGCATCCCAGGTTCTTTCCTTCACATCACAGTCTTGTAAGACAAATATTTCTGAGTCCTTCTTATGGAGAGGGAAACTGAGGCTCTCAGGGATGCTATAAACAGGAAACAGACAAGCTGTGATGCCATTTAGTCTCTCAGTCTCCCTGGGCAGGGCCCCATCACTCTCCTACTCCCACCCCAACCTGTGGGAAAGCGCAGCTCACAAATGAGATGGGGATGATCTCAGCTTAAAGTAGATAAGAACTATCCTATGCACAGCCTTTTCCATCTACGGCATTTTCCAGCTCAGTGTTTAAGGATAAATCCACATCAGTAGCCTGTGCGTGGCCTTTCTTTCTCTGAGATTTAACAAAATTTGATGGCCAAAGGTACCATGGGAATAAAGGCTTTAGGTTGGGTGTGGAGAAAAGAGTGATATTAGCTTTGAAAGTGGAAAAGATCTATTCTCTGTGAAAATGTGGCAATGTGAATTTCATCCTTCTAATAAATGATAATCCCTATGAACTATGACTCAAGACTCAGTTGTAGCCAAAGAATGCCTAATAATTCTGTCTGTCTGGAAAAACCATTGGTCTTTGAGTAACTAAGCCTATGCTGGACCCCACTCACTTACTACCATTGGGTTTGCAGCTTTGAGAAACTCCATTCAAATTTGCATGGCTTGCACACCTTCTTAGAAATGGTTTTAATCCTGCACACATCTCTGGCAATTGCAAGGAAAGTGAAAGACAGCTGTGTAAGAACTCTCAACACCTACGCAGGGTAGGCACCTAGGAAATGTGTGTGCAGTCTCAAAGGAACTTTCGTATCCACAATAACCGTGTGTGTTTCTTTTATAATACCCCTGTGGGATTATCAGCAGTGTTTGAAGCACAGAGAATGCAAGAAATTTGATGAAAGCTGTGGCGAGAATAGTTAGTTAATGATGAGACAACCCAGAATCCATGTCCAAGACTTCTCTGCTCCTCAGCTACTCCTGTCTGCAAAACCCTTTTTCTAGCTGCAGCTGTTTAAAAATTGTCCAAATCTTGGTTTTCAAGATGCTGTCCAGTACAAAATGAGGCTTAAAAAAGATCCCACAGTTTGTTTTAGAAGTTTCCGAATACAAGTTGGAGAAGAATAAATGGACATTCTGTGCTTAATTCATGCTTTGTCTTGGGACCACATTGTTAGACTCTTTCTGTTTTACCATTAAGTAACCTAGTAAACCAGGATAAGTTTCCAATAAAGAGGAGTAGTTAGTCTAATTCTGTGTTCTGTAGTTTGTGCCCCTGAGAGGAAATAAGAAATGCAGGCAAACAAGAAGGAGAAGAAAGGGATGGACTGGGATTTAAGACTCTTGTTCAAGCCATGCCAAGTGCCAGTCTGAACTTCTGGTTTAGGTTATTTGAAGAATGCATGAATGAACTAAAATGGCCATTTGCACAGTGTTTCCATATTTAGACACTAAGCATTTTGTTTTCCTTGCTTGGTTGGTTGGTTAGCTGGTTAATTGACTGATTAGTTGTAGGCTATGTTTACTATACAAATAATTTTCAGGTAGGAAGGACAGGAATTGTTACCACTTTCCCATGGAAGCAAACACAACCCTGTGGGTGACTGACAGTCCTATCATGCAACTGAGAGTCCATCTAGTTCAAGGTCCCCTTTGAGTACAGATATAAAGCTTGGGCTACCGTTTTGAAGGAAGGAAGATCCCTGAAGCAGACATGAGGCCCAAAATACATTTTTGCTGAAGGACTCTTTACATTGCATGTCATTTCTTGCAAGCCTGATCCTCTTCAGAATCTCCTACAAGCTCCATGAAAGCCACACTCTTCTTTTTCTTTCTCATGGGTAACTGTCCTCATGTAATAGCATGTTTGGAACTTAGTAGTAATTTGACTGGTGACCAGGTCCACACAGCATGATGTTACTGTGATAATCACTCACTTTTCAGTCAAGTATTGGAGACATATTTGACATGTTTTGCTTGAAATCAATTTGTAATTACTTAATTTTAGGTGTCAATGTTTGTTTCAGAGCTCCAAGGTTCTTGGCAAAGTGGTTTTTAGTGTATGTGCACCTGTTGGGGAGACTGGAAAGTCATGGCAGACAGGAGTGATCACCATACTGATGCTGGAGGTGGTTACCTCTACCTGAGCCTAGCACCGACGTTGGTTTTCAAAGTTAGCCTTCCTCTAGGATTCTTCCTGCTGGCTCTCTCACCATTTCCCTGACTCCTTGCTTGTTTGCTTGTGCTGCTGGAGTGATGTAAGGGAGTAAATGTTTGGGGAGTTGGCATTAAGAATTCAACCACAGGAGCTAAAAAGATAACTTAGAGGCTAAGAGTGAGTCCTGCTCATCCAAAGGACTTGAGTTCAGTTCTGAGCACCCATACATGGCAACTGAAAACCACTTGTCACTCCAGATTCAGGGACTCTCATGACTTCTTCTTTCCTCTGTGGGCACCCTCACTCATGTGTACATACTCTGCTCCTCACAGACACACAGACACATAATTAAATAAATCTTCAAAATGTTACGGAATTTAATCATGTACTACTTCACATTTGCTCCAGCCCAGTGTTCACAGTCACTACCCAGATTAGGTTGTTTTAAAGGTTGAAATATAGCAAGAGTCTTTACTACTAGGCTACTCAGACAGGCTACTCTGTGTCAGACACTAGAATTCAAATTTATAATGGTAGAATGTGTGGGTTATTAGCTTGACCTGGAAAATGGGAAGGTTGGGTTCTGGTGCCAGGGGTGAGAGGGATGCATGGGACAGAAGATGGGTCCACAGCAGCCTTTTCTTACACATTCTGTCATTTCGCTTTAATATTCCAGAACTAAAGGAGAACAAAGATATTTTGCCTAGCAGTAGTGAGTACTCAGCTTCGAGAAACTTGGGGCATCTGAAAATCTGGCACCCACTCCAGACCTTTTACACAACAGTCTTCACATTCGAAGCTTGCCCAAATCTATGCTACTCATTCAGAATCAGTCCTAAAAGTGAAGTTTAGGTCTTAAGCCAGCGATGTGGTGTTAGAAGCTAGAAAAGCTATAGCCTCAGACCAGTGGCCTGAATACTCTGAGCCTGTGTGTACCATGGGAATGATTTTTAACTCTGGGATCAAATGAAGGATTGTAAGCAAAGCTATTTCCTTAAATACTACTGGAATTCTCCATCAAGGTCTGTAAATGTTCCCCTTACATCTAGGACCCAGAAGCACGAACTCTACAATCTATGATTGCTGTCAGCCACTCTTGCTTGTCCTTCTAGTATGAACGCAGCCATAGAAAACAATTTTTCTTTTAAAAGAAACTTTTCCATTAAAGTTTTATTTTAAAAAGTGGACAGCAAGCCAAGTTTAGCTTCAAATCACGCTCTTCATGCTTACAGGTTGTCACAGTTACTATTGATGGTTTAACAAATGACCCCTGAACTTAGAAGCTTCATATAGCTATTTTGTTCTGCACATGAATTCTGGAGTTCAGAACTTCAGTCCAGACACAAGTTGGGATCTTTGTCTTTTATGAAATGTGGCACTTCAGGTACTAAGAATTCAGCTTATGGTGACTCAAGTCCTCAGGCTGAAATGATCTAAGTTTCCCAGGCCCCAAGATGACGAAAATTCACACATGCAACCTCTTTGTGTAGCTTGACTTTCCTTCTATTCTAGGGGGAGCATTTAGATTTCTTATTGGAGGCTCAGGATTCTAAGGGAGATGTTTTAGTGAGCAGGAGGAAGGTTCATTGCTTTGTACAACCAGACACAGGAGTCATGCAGCATCTCCACCATTTTGCCCTTCTGACCAAAGCACTCTTAAGCCAACTCCAAATCCCAGGTGAAACATCAATTACTGAATAGAACTTATTCCATCCTTGAAAATATTAATAATTTAAATACACACTTCATGCATGTTTAGTACATACCATATGCCAGGCCCTGCTTCAAGTATAGTTTCCCTCTGATGTGAATAGCATCGTTCACATTTTGATGAACAGATGATACTATACATGCCTAATGTCTTAAGTATGATAGTTTGTAGAATCAACATTTGAACCCAGGGAGTCAGGTTCCAGAGCCCATTCCAACCCCAGTACACTCTGCTTCACTGCCATCATGAGAGTGAGATGCTCTTCTTACAGCATCCGATTGCAAACATTACTCCTCACATACTCCAGATGACGTGGGCACTACTAAAGGTGGCAACGGAGAAAAGGCATGATACAGCATTCTTTTCATAAGTATTCTAAACTATGGTTCAGGAGATTGAATTCTAGCTTCCTTGTCATAACTCATAAGGTTTAACTTTGGTTCTCATCTTATAGACACAGAAACCAAAGTGTATTGGTAAAGTTGCTACTTGTCCAAGTAACTGGTGCAGCCCAGACTGAAAACTTGAATAATCTAATTTGCAAGCCCATGCTTTTTTGCAGGAGACTCCCATGAAGGACAATCTGGAAGGGATAACAACAACTCTATCTGAGAAGAAAATCTTCTGAATCTTGAATGTCAGATCTAACCCATCTTCTGAGGTTATATTGCCTCCATCCCTGACTGCAGAGCCTTGAGGCTGAGACTCAAAGAAGGGTAGTTAGGAGTGCCTGGAATCCAGCTGCTCAGACCAGAACTGTCCTTGGAACTCTTGCGTTTTCCCCACCACCCCATTGTGCTGGGAAGGCAAGGAGTAAAGCCATGGCAATGGGGGTGGGGAGATAGAGGGCTGGGGGTGGAGAGGTGAAGGGGTGGGTGTGAGCTAATGGGAAGTTGTTTGCCAAAGCCTTGTCTGGGGAAGGAACATTTTATAAGACCAGGGCCTCTGGCCTGGAAACATCTGTTTCCCTTCAAATCAGCAAAGAGACTTTTGCCTCCCCAGAATGCCTAAATCATGCGGTGGCTGGGGAAGAGCAGGCGTTGGCTTTGAGACTTCAAACACATTCTCATGTACTCTAGGGGATGTGAGCCTGACATAGGCCACTGGGACTCCCTCCCTGCTCTTACCCCCTGTCAGATTCGTGAGAAGCTCTCACCGCCAATTAACTTCTCAGTTTCATTCTCTCACCCCTGCTGCTAGGAGGTCTGGGGGTCTTAAATGGGACCTGCAGCAGCTCCTTTTTCCACCCATTCACCTACCTCTGATCTCCAGGAGGGCTACTTCCCCCAGGTAGGGTTGAAATCAGAGCCTTGGACAGAAGCAAAATAATATCAGTGATAATAATACCAAGGGCTATTATTCATTGATTGCTTAGCAGATGCTGGTTGTCAGGCCAGCATGCTCTCTGCCACTTTTGTTGTAAACCAGTTCTACTCCATGGCATGTTTTAATGTTATGATTTCTGTTTTATAGGTGAGAAAGTTGTGATAAATCTTCACACATCCCATAAATGAGGAACTGTATATAAAAACTAAATTACCAACTTCCTTCTGCTATTCCCTAGAACCCCACCATCTAATCATCTTTTGTTCATTTCACAGATAGAAAAATTCATTTCCAGACAAGGGCTGTGGCTTTAGTAGCATAGATGGATGTCACTCACTCTGGCTAGTATTTGCTGATTGGTAAGGTACCAAGTGTAAGTATTTACAGAGAGTGGCTGTGTCTGAAACACACAAACTCGTGGATAGAGAAATGTGCAGACCCTGCATCTTTTTGGAAGAATAAGAAACAGGTTGCCTACAAGAGATGAAGTTTGAAGAATGTTTCAGGGACAAAGGAGAAGAGTGACTCAGCCAGAAGACTCAACAGCTACAAAGACAAAAAGGTGGCATCCATCTCCTGGATCAGTCAGCTGTTGGATCCACTAAGATCAGCAAATAGGTGCAGTTGAGTAAATAAATGAACATCAGAGAGCCATAGTTGAGAATGATAAATTGTTCTGGAGATGATGGTAGGCTCAGGAGGGTGACACTCTCCTGACAATGAAAAACAGAATCGTCCTTGGCATGTGAATAGTCAACTCAACAAATCCCTACGTTGTCCTTTGTTTCATGGTGGATTCTCAATGTAGAGGACTAATTTACTCTAAGGCTTAAGATCCCACAGCACAGTCTAGAAGTGCTGTAGTCAAACTCTGACTTTCACCCACGTAGATGGATGATTTTCCTCTGAAAGGCCAGCACTTGGAGGAGCAATGGTTTGAGCCTTGGGCTTCCAGTTCCCATGAAATCTTTATCAAATGTCCCTCTTAGATCCACTTCTATTAACTATCAAAACTTTTTCAAACATATGTAGATCTAAGTTGGCCACTTGTTCACAACACTTCAGGACACTGGAGGAGGAGGACCCAGAGGGTCTTTATCCGAATGTAGTGACTGTGGACACTGGAGGAGGACCCAGAGGGTCTTTATCTGAATGTAGTGACTGTGGACACTGGAGGAGGACCCAGACGGGCTGGGGTCTTTATCTGAATTTAGTGACTATGGACACTGGTGCGATTCATTTCTCATCTCATCCCTGCTTTTGCCATCTATGAAGTGAGGATTTGAAGCTACAGGATGGAGCTCCAGGGTTTCCATCCGCTGTATGATTGGGCTTCACTCTGCTTCATGGGGAGCATAGGAGAACCAATCAGAGTGTGGAGGATAACTTACTAATCCCTGAGAAACAAAAGTCCGACTATGTGCCTGGATATCAGCCCCTCCGTATCAGGTTCCACCACTTTCCCCCTCTCACAAAGACTGCCCCAGCCCCTGCCTGATTTTCTAACAGATTTCAGATGTGTCTGTGGGGCAGTTTTCCAATTACAGCCGATACAAGCAGAAAGCTCATGGCCTTATGACTTTTGACCCAGACCTGTGAGGTTGATACCTTCCTTTTTCTCTCCCATTCCCCGCCCCACCACTCTGACACACACATCAAACAGGGTGGCCTAAGGCCTCCTCTATTTGGTACTTTTTCTGACATATTTAGTTACTGTGATTGCAAAAGCCAAAACGACACTTTAAGGACCAAAGATTAAACCATGCTGATTATGACATCTCATTCAGTCTTGATCCTCAACCTGTGTCACCATATTTTACAAGTGAGAGAGCTGAGAGTCAGGGATGGTAATACAGCTTCCTAAAGAATTCTCTGCATGCAAATGGAGAAAATGTAAGGTTTCTACCCACTTTTCACTCGTCAGGATAGATTTGGGGGAGGGTGGGGTATATCTCAGTGGTCTAGCACTGACCTATCATATGTAAGACCTGGCTTCAATTGCCAGCACTGCAAAAAGGAAAAACAACCCTAAGACTGTGGTGATATATTGTGTACCCTAATAAAGCTTGCCTGAGGATCAGAGGCCAGAGCCAGCCACTAGATTAGACACAGAGGTCAGGCAGTGGTGGTATACACCTTTAATCCCAGCACTTAAGATCTCATGCCTTTGCTTAGAAAGCACACACTCCTTTAATCCCAAGAAGTAGTATGGTAGGGCAGAGAAAGGTATATAAAGTATGAGGAAACTCACTCTCTTTAGGCTGAGGATTTCGAAGAAGTAAGAACTAGTGACTGGCTGTTCTGCTTCTCTGATCTTTCAGCTTTCACCCTGATATCTAGCTCTGGGTTTTTTTTTTTTATTAAAAGATGATCTAAGATTTAAACGATATAAGATTACTTCCCCAGTATGATATTATTAATGCTGCTTTAAGAAGCAGAGAAAACAGAAGCATCATGGAAACATAAATGGCCAATGAGAAAGAAGCCTTAAACATCTTCTGAATCCTTCTGTCTTGAGGCTTCTAGTGTATTCCAAGCACTCCTTACAACTTTCTATTTGTTCTTCAGTTGCAATATACCTTCTATTCATGTTCAAATAAAATACTTTTCAAAAAAAATATGTGTTCTAGCACAAATAAGTATTGTATCCATGGTCTTTATAAAAATCTGCAACTGCAAGCCCCTCTTCATGCCTCATTCCCTATAACCCTGGAGATAACCATATGCTATAAAATTTTCTCCATTCTGTGGATGGGGAAACTGCAAGTGAGGAATGAGATGTAGTTTTTTCATGTTCACTGATTTATGCAAACATTGAGTGACTTGTGCTGTGTTAAATGATGCAAACAGCCATGCTGAGCTGCACACTTGCTGGAGCTCCAGGCTGTGACTGGAGTCCTACCTTCAGCAGCTTCCAGACCAGCTGCTGTGCAGATGGAAGAACTTACCTGGTGTTTTCCAATACAGCGCTTTCCTTTTGACTTTGCCAATTGCCTACTCTCACTGGCCTCGATTTCTTTCTTCTTTTGTCTTTCTTCCTTTTGTGAAGAAGGTTTTCTTTTGTTGTTGTTATTACTGTTTTTTTTGGGGGGGGAGGGGTTTGTGTATTTGTTTTAGGGTTGTTTTTGTTTTTACAACGGTTTTGCTATACAGCTGAGGATAGCCTCAGTGTCACAATCTAGACCAGGTTAGCTTTGAACCCCAAATCTCCCTGCCTCAGCCTCCAAAGTATTATAATTATTTTTGTATGTCAGCATATCTAGCTTTAGAGTTTCTTCTTTATCTTATCCTTGCCCCTCTACATGGCTTTCCAGAGAACACTGAACCTGAGGGACAAGTGAGTCTACCTGTCATTGACACTTGGTACACAGAGATAAAGTAGGCTCTGATAGGAATTCCAACCATGCCCCCATGGTCGTACATGCCCAGCAGGACACTTAGTCATCTCTGCCTAGTCATTTCTGGGTCATACGTCCTGCGTAACCCATGCTCCATGGCTGCATGGTCACATAATCATGTGGATGTGACCATGTGTTCTATGTGCATGTGTGGAATAGCCACGTGGGCTTGTGTGCGTAGGTGGGTTCTGGCCATTAAAAGCCAGGCCCCATGCCCCCCCCCCCCCCCCCCGCCCTCTTTCTCACACGTGTCCTTCCACAGGCCTGATCACATCTATCCCTTTCTCCTTGTCTTGATAAAACTCTTGTTAGTGGATTCAGTTGTGTTTTGTGACTTTTCCTTGGGGGTAAGAGCGCCACTAAAAAACCATCAGGCTCAAAGACATAAAGTGATTTGCCCAAAGACACAGTGCAAGGGACAGAACTAGAATAAAAACACGTCTGGTCATCTCTAACACCAGGCTCCTTTCTCTGTCTTCACCTTCCTTTATACTGAGAAGCTCCTACTCCCTCACCCTTGAATGCAAACAACCTTGAGACTTGAGGTCATGGAGTGTCAAAGCTGGGAGGGCCTAGGTAGATTACCAAGTCCAGACTGGTTTAGCCAGTGAATGTTGGAACAGGAGGCGAACAGAGTCACTCAGAGCAAGAAGGTCCAGACTACAACAGACCACAGGCTTGCCTCTTTCACTCTCAAAGCCTGTGGCTCTGTACAGATTGCTTATTATTTTACCTTAGATCTCCTCTCCTGAAACAGGGTAATTACAAGGATGATTATTTGAGAATGGTTTCATAAGATTAGAAAAATACCTGAGATGGCACTGTCTCAGCATAGCTGAGGTTCCACAAGTCTAGCTAGTTGGAATTTTATCTGTACATGGTTGATATCTGAAGTGAGAACCCACGGGAGTCTGGTCAATACCATTTGGCTGAAGGGATCGAATTCTCACAACAGATATCCACAGATCTGGGTCCAAAAGACAGTAGTTGGCAGCAATTTCATTCATGGACTTTGGAGTCAAACAAATCTAGGTTTGAATTGTCAGTCCCAGTAATCACTGGGTGATTCTGGGCAAGGTGCCTTTCCTTTCTGAGTCTCAAGTATACAATAAAGAGGGTAATTGTATGTCTCCTTTAGAATTGCTTGGTGAGTTAAACTGTTTAGCTCAGTGATTGAAGCATATCAAGGTCTTAGTTTATGGTAATAAATTTGTGCAAAATGTATATTTATTAAGTGCCCAATATGCACAGTCAGTTGGGACTGACTGTTCTGAAGCTTCATAGTCATGGCACTAAGTCCATTTTATAACATGAGATCAGTTGGGGTGCTGAGTAAGTAAGAATGGAAATAGGGAAAGTAGAACTCAGGCTTTTCTACTTAACCTAGGGAACCCTCTATTCATTTCATACATCTGCCTGTGCTCCTGGTAGAGAAGGGTGCTATGATAGCCCTTCTCGTCTTGCTATCCCTGGCCTCTATGCTTTACCTTCTCTGGAGAGTATTGTCTTCTCCTTCCTTAGACTTTGTGTAAGCAACAGTGCTCAGAGACCTGAAGAGAGTAAGGGCCATAGGACCTCCTCGATGTTCACAGATGCTTCTCTCAAAGGAACTCTGTTCTCTGAATCCACCAGGTCTGATGTCACCAGTCTCTCTAGCTAAGTCTACAGGCTGAGTTGAATCCTACCTAGGTAGCATAGAGCTTCAGATGACGAAATGAGAAGGTGGGGACATGCCTTGTAGCTAGAATAATTTCCAAATTTCTTGCCATAGCTCCCAATATCCTCCCCTCTCAGTTGGCTTCGCCTTGGCCATACCAGCAGCCTCTTCCTCCGTCTGATCTTTCTCTCCTCGGGGCCTTTGTGTGTACAGGGATTCCTTTACAGTTCTTGTGCATTTACCGAGCTTGCAATGTTCTTCTCCCGATTTTCCACCCATGCCTTGCTTCTTTCTCAACGGCCAGGTCTATGCTAAAATTTTCTTACTTAGAAAGGATCCAGGGACTATCCTCTCCCAAACGCTCATGCATCTTACATTGCCACTTGTTCTTTTCCATGGAATCCTGCTGCATTTTTTCATCACATTTGCTATCATTTGGTTGTAGATTTTGTTGTTTTAGCTTTTGATTAATGTTATGCACAATCTCTTGTTCCAAAAGTTAGTTTCTAAAATAATCCCCAGGAAAAAATTAGTGCTCAGTAAGTAATTTTAAAATGAATGAACAAGTGAGTGAATGAATGAACACGTAAATGAGGATATTCATCCAGTAGTCTATCACTGAGGCTCACTTCTTCTAGACTCAGACTGCTTGGATCCAGACCTCTATTCTGCTTTCAATAACAGTGAATTCAAGAAAAGATATACATTCTAAGGTTTAGCATCATCATTGTGAAAGATGGTTCATGGTATGTCTCTGCCTTTTGGGTTTGCCTAATTGCAAATTAGGAGACTAACTGTGAAATGCCCAGCAGGCATTTAACACCTGATACATGCTTTGTAATTTTATAATTATCATTATTTTAAAAATAATTTTCCAGCAGCTTAGGCATCCCTGAGTTCTTTGGAACATTCCTTGTGGCCATGGTTTTTTGTTTTCCCTTTTAGCTCCCAGACCCTTCTGGAAGGTCTCACTCTGGTGTTGTCTTGTTGTGCTACAGGTTCACTCTGTATGCTGTGGACACTCGAGGGAGGCACTCAGAGCTCAGCACAGTGACTCTGAGGACAGCTTGTCCACTGGTGGATGACAATAAAGCAGAAGGTAAGCCATTCATCTCTGCCTTCATCAGGGAAGTTCTGCCTTTTCCCTATCTACATTCTGTACCCAAAGTTACTAACCGCCACCAAGAGAGGAGGGGCGGGGCAGTGAGAACTAAGGAGCAGGAATAACATAAAATGAAATTAATCATAATAATGAAGGAAGAAATTGAGATGGACTACCAATATCTTTGCTGGTGGTCAGACTTGCTCAACCATAGGCAAGAAATGGTAAGGATAAGGGCCTGTATTCTAGCCGTAGGAGCTTACCAATTTCTTTTACTTAAGTCAGAGCTGGCAAGTCAGTGACACCTTGAAGACTAATCTTTTTGCACCCCTGGTGACATTATCTTGTCATAGCACACTGTCCCATTCTACGCAGTAAGAAGTAGCCTCTGAACCTTCAACCCTGGACAACAACTGGTGTCTGTCAGTCAGATTTAACACACAAAATTAAACTTGTTTTTGTTTTGTTTTTAGCCTCCCCTGATCTATGAAGGTGAAAACATTAGATAAGCACATCTGAAACTAATACAGTAGTCAATCAAACTGAACACATACTTAGACAGCATGTAGATACAGCTTCTAGATCTAGACTGTCAAACAATGATGGTAGCCACAGGTCCTAGTGCCTTACATTGTGCAGACATTTTCCCAATGACCTGGTCCGATCATTGTAGTAGAGGCAAGTTTGTACCCTTTGGAAGTTCTCATTGTTGATGGAGGGATACACGCTTTCATTGACTTAGCAAAGAGCTTAGTAATATTGTTTTATGTGCTACTAGATAAGAGGAGCCAATGAGCTCCTGAGCCTCAAGACAAAGGGATTTGTGATGTTTTCTGGATAGTTCCAATATCATTTTAAAACAATGGATACGCTGTTGAAAAATTGGAGTAGAAAATAGTACAAATTAGGTGCCTTTCTCATTCTAACTCCAAGTGCCTTAGATTCTCTTGAGGTCAACTAATGCTAATAATGAAGTGAGGACACATACAGACTTGGAACAGAGCCTTCAGAGCTGAGGGGATGTGCCATCTACTCATGATTCATTTAAGTCACATTGGTTAGTGGAGTCTGGGGGAGTGGGAATGGCCCTGAATGACAAGATGAAGCATCTGGACTTCCCTTATAAGGTTGTTGAACACAGATCTATCCAACCTGATTGCAGAAACACATTGGGAACACTTGAGATGTGAGACAAAGGGAAGACATTGAGAGAAGGCAAGAATTTATTGGAGCCTTCACATTTCTTTGGGGTTTTTGTTGAATCTTTAGCACAGCGCTATTACCTCTAATTAAGCTTAGATTTTGAGTGCTAACTTTCTGCCAGGCCTTATGTGGACCACTTGGCACTTATTTCCTAACTTAGTTCTTCCAGTACACCCCTAGAGGAGTCATCCTTATCTTTAGTTACACATAGGAAACCTGGACTCAACTAGTTGATGACACATTTTAGATGGATTGGAGATTCTTCTATCCCCAGGGACCACTCAAGTGAACCCCCGTCCAGCTATGCCTTGCTTTTTGTGAAGCAGGTGTCCATCACCCCTTTTTCCTCTGTCGGCAGTGATGTGCTCTTGCTTCTCCCCCCTCAGAGATAGCAGATAAGATCTACAATCTATACAACGGTTACACCAGCGGCAAGGAACAGCAGACTGCTTACAACACACTGATGGAGGTCTCCGCCTCCATGCTCTTCCGAGTCCAGCACCACTACAACTCCCACTACGAAAAGTTTGGTGACTTTGTCTGGAGGAGTGAGGACGAGCTAGGACCCAGGTATGGATTTAGGAGTGTGGGTGGTGGACCAAATGCTTTTTGCCTCTCATTGATTTTCCTGGACCTTCTCTCCCTACCCTGACAGGGGCTGTGTCAAATAAAGAAAGGTGGGTGGTGATGAACACAGTCATGTCAGGATAAAGGTTGGGAAGCAGGAAGAGATGGCTGCTTACTGGAAATGGCTTTCACTAGAATAACACTGTATCTTCTTGTAAGGGAAAACCAGTGCTAGCCGCCCTTAACAGAAAAGTTACCCTAATCACTAATAAAATAACTCAAGATACTAGAACAACAAAAATGGAACAGAAGAAGCATATTGTTCAATTCTAGAAGAGCATGAAACTGCCCTGTGAAAATATTTTCAAAAGAAGTGTCAAGGACAGAACAGGAAGTTGGGTGGGTAAGGAAGTAGAAAGAATCTAGGGAGAGTTGGGGAGGAGGAAGAATTTGATCAAAATACATTGTATAAAAATTAATTTTAAAAAAGGCACAGCATCCTTCAACCAAGATCACTTTTAAAAGCAATTTTTTAAGGCAAATTTTAAATTTGAGGGAGGGAAGGAAATGAAGGAGGAGATCTAAGCACTTTTTCAAATGTGGCTCGCTGCTGTTCAACACGAAATCTGGGATCTTCCTGAGTACCAATCTAAATCCTTTCCCCTGCCCCACAGGAATTCTTTCTAAACCTTTGGGGAGCACAATGTTGGGAGACACTAAAGGATTTCTGAACATTTGGGGCAAAAGGCTTAACAGCAGGAAAGGAGAGATCCACAGGGGCCAAATTTTGAATGTCCTTGAAGTAGGCTCAAGGAGTTCAGATTATCTCCTTGGGGTAATGGGCAGCTTTTCAAGTGTTTTTACACTGGGGTGTGAGGGCAGTATTATCAGATCTCAGAGGGAGAAGAATACCTCAGACTGCAGTCGGAAGCAAGGAGCACAGGAGGTGAGGCCACCAGGAAGCTGTGAGCTGTGAGGCCTTCTACAGGCTGCTGAGGTAGCAGCCCCAGGGTGCCTGTGCAGTATTCTCAGAAAGGCATCAGGTAGCATTGGAGAGAAATGTGTGACTTTCTGAAATACTTAGTGGGTAGCAGTCCATGCTTTGAAAAGCTTCAAAATGTCCCCCACAGGATAATTGTTCCCACATCTCAGTAGTCAAGAAGTGGAGATCCCACGTGGTTTAAGTGAACTTCCTAGAGTTACACAGAGTTGCACATGGTGGCTAAAGCTGCCTGGAGCTCTCATGCTGAGATGAATCTGAGGCCATTCTGGAATTCAAGGAGATTTGATGAACACTTGTTCAAAGGATAAAAGAGAGATCTCTCCCTGCAGTGGGTCTTATCAGTTCTGTTGGGCCCCTGAGTGCAACTTTCTTCCTTTCACATGAAAGGAAGTTTCTTTAGATAGAAGCTAAAGGAAGACTGGTCAGCGGCAGTCCAGAGTCTTGGATGAAAACCATGTGAATCACCTCAGTGCCATCTTACCCATGGACATAGCAAAAGACATTCAGCTTTATTGGGCTTTCCCACAGGACTCAGAGAGTTTGGATAGAAACAAAACCAGAGCCCCCACGCCTCTCTTTATAACTTGCTAGCATCCTTTATGACCCTCTAAGACATAAATTTTCCAGGAAGGCCTTCTAGCTGCCCATAGAGGAAGGCAACTTATTTGGTAATGGGCAGTGATAATCAGCTAACCTTCAGACACTGTCTGCTAGCCCCTACACATGTCTCCCAGCTTCCTGATACTGCTCTAGTGACCCACACTGGCATGTCAGGAAGAGTCAAAGGGGGCCTGCCTTGTTCTGTCCTTTAGCTAGCTTGTTTATAAGATGATCAGGGTAAACTAACACAGTAGCATTCTCAACTCTCTATCTCTCTCTCTCCCTCCCTCATGTGAGTGGAATCATTTTCCTAAATGAGTATTCTGCAGTACCCCAGGTCTTAACTAGAATGGCCCTCCCTCAGATGTTCTAAAATCCCCACCCCTTTACTGTGTGCAGACCTCCTGTTTTAATTCTCTATGCTGCACTCACTAGTTTGCAGTATCTTATTGGCTTCTGTGCTTGCTACTGTATCACCTCTCCTCCTCTCTACTACAAAGTAAGTGATGCATGGTTAGTGATCTTTTGTGCCTTATTCACTTTTGAAAGTAGATGCTAAATTATTAGCCACTGCTTAATTGGATAGTGGAATGAGTCTGTGAGTATATGCACAGATGATACAGCCCATCCTCCAAATGTCTGCTGTGTACTTCCACACCCATTAAACCTCAAGTGTCCCTTAATTCTCTCTATGCTCTCAAGGATGTATACATTCCATTTGGAAATAACGGCATCCAGAACTCTCAGGTCAAAAGAATGAAGTGACCTTCTAGATATTAAAGGACTTGAGACTTCACTTCATTAACTGATGTACAGATACATTTTATGTGATAACTAACTTCTCAGGCCCTTTGCTGAGAGCTGGAAATGAGTGAATAAAGCCGCTCAGGCTCTGTACATACTTTAGTATCTAGAGAAGAAAATACTGTCAGCAGACAATTGTAGCGGAGCATACTACAAGAAGCATTCTGTGAAGAAGGAGAATGAAAGGATGCGTACAGCAGAGGGTCCCAAATGTTAATGCGCATCGTGTTAAAATTCCTGTCCACTCAGTGGGCTGGGAGGAACCTCAGAGTCCGCATTTTGAACACACTATCAGGTGATGCCAGTTTTGCTGGTTTAAAAATGCCTGAGAGTGGCAAGGATTTGGGTCTAGGCAGATAGAGCAGGGAATGCAGACCCAAACCCCCCGAGGAGAATCCCTGCCACAGAAAGAGAAGCTAATGGTTAAAAATCAAAGAATGAACAGCCTGCCAGGTGAAAGGGGGATGGGGTGTTTTCATCAGGAGAAATCCAGTGCAAAAAAATGAGAGTCGTGGTGAGGTAAGAGACACATACTGTAGTCAGGAACTATAAATATCACTGAAACAGAGAGTTCAAGGTGAAAGAGTAAAGGGGCGGGTGAAAAAACCAAGGAGGGAGAGTTTAACTAGGGTCAGATCTTGATGGCTTTTGTGAAGTCCTACTCAGGAGTTTGTTCTTTACCCCAGAAGTTACATAAAGGCTTTTAAAAGAGCAATTTGAATAAATTTGTTCTGCCTCTCCAGGGTTAGCAAGTGTGCAGAACCAACCTGTAAAAGAGAAGGGGCAAGACACTTGTCTGGGCCAGGAGCCCAGGGTTCATGTCTTACTTTGCCACCTATTTACTGTAAGACCTGGAATCAGTTCTACCTCCGTTCTGGACCTCCTTTGTAATGCAAAAGGGCTTAACTCTAAAGTCTCCTCCAGCTGGCGCCAAGGAACCAGAAAGCCCTGAAGGTCACAGAAACCAGAAAATGAAGACAACATGAATGCCATTTCACCTCTAGCCTGGAGACCCAGGATGACTGGGGAGAAAAGAGCTTTTCCCAAGAGTTGACACAAGATGAACCCTGTTAGAATTCTCTTGGCCTATGTAATCTCCAACCCCAAATGTTTTCAACTCCTTCCGCAGTCTGGGTTTGCATGCCCCCATAAAATTTCGTGACAAAAGGACATCTCTTACCTTGGCATAATAAATCTATCAGGCTCATTTTCCCCAGAGCCTGGTTCTCATGACAACTATAGGTTACTGCTAACAGCTGCTCAAAGAAGACCCGCTGACACCCAGCTGTCCCACCATAAGGTTCCTATTAAGAGACTTGAAAAGCTGAGCTCATAGGTGGCCAGGGACCAGAATTTTCTCGGCTTAGAGCATCCTTGACCATTCTTGAGCTTCACAGTACTTTCAGTTATGTTTGGTCAAATGAAAGGGTAATGGCAGGAGAGGAAACTGAAAAGATCTGGTTTCAGAGAAATTGGTCTATCTGAGCTAGAAATGATTGATGTATTTTGTCAGCCATGTTAACTTCTATGGAAGACATTGCTAACAGATTGCAGAGTTATCACAGGCTTGGCTCAACCTGAGATCTTTCTCAACCTTAAAAGACAAAGGTACCTGCCTCATCTGAGAAGAGCTGGTACAACCATCACCAGACCCTTAGGGAGAGTAAGTGAACCTAGAAACATACACTAGAGTCTTCCAAGATCATACTGACTCCTTCAAGAAATGAACTTTTTGCCAAGTATCATGGGCCAGGCCTAGCAGTGCATCCTTGTAATACCAGCACCCAGGAAGCTGAGACAGGGAGATTTCAAGTCTGTGTCCATCGTGGCCAACAAAACATAAAGTATTGTGGTTTAAATTGGAAGTGCCCTCTGTGGCTTATACATTTGAACACTTGGTCCCTAAGCTGGTGGTATTGGAGCAGGCTGTGGAACCATTCAGAGATACAGCCTGGCTAGAGGGAGTAGTCGCTGGAAGCAGCAGGCTTTGAAAGTTAATAGCCTCTTCCCCACTTCCTGCTCACTCTCCCTCTGCTTCCTGTGTGTGATAGAGATGTGAACTCTTAGCTTCCTGCTCCTACTCCAATGCTTTCCCACCACTATGGACTCCAAGCCTCTGGAGCTGTAAGCCATATAAACTGTTCCTTAAGTTGCTTTTGGCAATGGCAGTTTTATCACAGCAACAGAAAATAACTGATATACATAGAGAGGCCCCATGCTGAAGAAAAAAGAAATGAAGAAAATGGATCCCATGCTTTCTTATGAGGAGACACAGAGGAGAGCCAAGCAATGTAAACATTCTTTTAACATGTTTTCTCTAATTATTAACAAGTTGAGAATGTGCATCTACTGAAAATGCTGACTTTCTTTTGGGGCAAGAGGTTGAGGCTAAATTTTGACTGAGGATTTTTGAAAATATTTCTCATGAACTATTAAGAAGCCATTTCAGCATGATTTTATTACTCCAGTTGACCACACAAGCTCAATATGTGTTAGTGCATTCATGTTTTCCAAGCAGAAATACTGTTATTTCATTCCAACGTAAGTATAACTTATTTAACAGCATACAAATCATACAGAGGTATATAAAATACAAAGTAGAAATTTTGTAAGTATGAATACTGTCATCTCAGCCCTACTTCAGAAGTAAAATTATTGACAGCATATAACTTTCTATAGACAGATGTGAATATAGACACAGATATTTCTGGGAAAGGGGAATAGACATGGGTTTCATGATATCTGCATTTACAACCATGTCTTCATAGCTGATCTATGCTGTGTTTACCAAACATGCATGTCATCATCTGCTTACTTATACTTTAACAATACACTGGCTGAGTGTCTTCCCATTGACACATATCTAAATGTGTTTTTAGGTGAAGTCCTATGATCAGGGAGCTGTAAGAATGTACACCACAGTATTCCAGTTCCCTATTATATACCAACTAGCTATCTTTGCTATTACAGATGAATTTGCACAAACCACCTGCCCCTTTGTCTAACTCCTGCCTTAGGTCCACATGGTGTACTTGTGCTATTTCATTGCCTTTACTGCCCCTTACCAGAAAATTGAGATGTTTTGAGAACTGAGGACTGAAAATTTCCTCCATTTGTGTCAATTTGTATGTATTAATCTATTCTTCTTGCAATAAGGAAATGTTAGCTGAGCAACTATTATGGACCTGTCCATTTATATATCACTCACTTTCTGAACAGTAGATTGATAATTAAGCAACAGAGAAGCCTTCTGGATATGTAAATTGTTCAAGGTCACATAACTAATGGGTCAAAGCCCAAATTCAAAATACAGTCTTGCAATGTCAATCTGGCATCCTGTTCTGTGTGACACATTGTATTCCAAAATGTGCACACAACTGGGAGGGGATATCCTATGCTTCCGAACAGAGAAGTAGAATGTGTCAGTAACAAAGGGAAAGCCTGGCAGAGGTACCTGGGAAGCTTTGGGAGACATCCTGAAGATGGAATTTCATCATGACCTTGAGGTATGAGCAGAGCCTCAAAGAATGTGGTCCTCTCCTCTCTGGACTGCAATGTCTCAGTGTGTCACACTAGGTTCCCTCGTGAACTGCTTCTCAGAGGCACATTGGATGGCATTTCCCTGTAAATCAAGGCACCTTCCTTTCACTGAAAACACACAAGTAGGGACTTGGGGCGATAACTCAGTACCTAAGATACTGCACAAGAAGAAAGTATGAGGGCAAGTTTGGAGTTTGGATCCTAACAGGGACTATGGGGGTCCAGCTCCTCAATAGCCCTCTTCCAGGGTCCAGGAAGAATCTACAACCAGCTGATAATCTAATCTTTGATGATACTAAGTAAATCTATGTACATGAAACTCTTTAGTTCATACGCTTCATTTTTCTGAATCAGTTTTCTCTCTACACAGCTTCTTTTCTGTTCTTATACTTAGCTCCTTTCTGTCGCTTCTCTTCCTGTCCTCTCATAACTCTAATTCTTTTCCATTTCCATCCTCATCTTCATCCTCATTCTTCTCCATTGTGGATCCTTCCCCTCTCTCTCCTGGAACCGGTCTCTGTCTTACCAGCAGCCTGACCCTTACCATACCAAGCAAAGCACCCAAGCTCCCTACCAGAGCCTTGATAGCCAGCTTCATTTGCAATCCAAATGGTGAGGACATAGAGGAGGTCGGGTCAGATAAGGCCTAGAATAAGTCAGAAAGAGAATTTATGTGCTCAAAATATATTCTTGTAAGTGGCTAGGTGAAACGTTACTAGTCTATCATAAATGTACTCAAATACAATCTTACAGGTGGTTAGGTAAAGGAGTCTATAAGTCACTGAAATAAAACTGACTCTATTTTCCTATGCTGCCATATACTGGCAGGGTGGAGTAACTCTGCTTGGAGCTAGGAAGCCTGCCTTATAGCTACATTGCACCTGGCATGCAAAAAGCCCTTTTGTTCTGAGTCAGTTGCTCTGGAATGCCATTTGGGCTGAGAGAGAAAGGAGGATCTGAGCTTCATTTGCACAAGAAATAAAGCTATGCACCTAGCTGTCCCCTAGGTGGTGTCTCCAGAAGGGTGTTTACCTTAAGTCAGGAGACTTTGCTGCTATACCCTAGAATCCTTGAGAAGTATATTAGATAAAGACACTGTTAGGAGTTCTTGGAAGCATACATAGCATATAAGAAAATCATTGCAGGAAACAGCTAATACATATACAAAAGCTAAAATATCACCAAGACTCCTTAAGCCATGACTTGACCTTCGGAAAAATCCTTGACCTTTCTAAGTAGTAGCTTTTGTGATAGTAACTAGATTCCATTACATTTTCCTGTGGCTTGCAGCAGGATCCCAGCACTTATGTAAATACTGGGTAAGTGAGATGGCATGCATATAATTCTGTCATTCCAAAGGCAAAGAGACAAAGGATCCCCAGAGTAAACTGGCTAGGCATGCTAGCCATGTCATGTGAGCTCTGGAGTTAAACCGAGAGATTGAATATGGTCGAGAGTGACTGAGGAAGACTTTCCCTGTAAACCTTGAGCTTACACACAAAGATATACATGCAACACCCACACCCACATCTGTACACATGTAGCTACACATATGTGCACCATACATATATGCATGAAATACACATACATACCTGTATACATATAGTTACACATACTTGTTCCACATACATATACATGGAAAACACACACACACACACACACACACCACATACACACACAAAAAAAAATCACAAGAAACATTCACTCTAATTTTGGCTATAGGCAGGCACTTTTGTAAATTAAATTAATGTGGTCACCTGCAGTGAGGTGGAGCCCATGTCCATATTGAAAAAATCACATTACACTTATAAAACTCTAGTTCTAAGGATGTTTAAAAAATAACTATTACAGTGACATTGTTAGGATGATGTTTTCTTTGTAACACTTGGTGCCTTGCAGCAGAGACACAAGACAAATCATGTATTTGTCACGGGCTCATTTTTACCACCCATAGAATGGGCGTTGAACATAGACTCTGGCGTTGTGATGAGTGTTGATGTTAGATGGTCCTGCATAGGTACTGTTTCTGACATATAGTGGCCACTCGATGATAGTCATCTCCATCCCTGCGCTCAGCTCTTTGCCCACTTGCCTGCAGTTGCTAAAACCGCACAGCTTCCTGATTGCCTCTCCTCCCCTCTCCTCCTGCCCCGAGTTCAGCAGGCTAGCTTGTCAGAAGTCCTCCAACATCTCAATCTGAATACAGTTTATTGATGTCATCTGTTCCTTTTATCAGAACAAATCTGATTTCTCCAGTTGTGGCCCAGCCAGGGCAAAGTGAATGGAGACTTTATCTACTTTAATCTGCCCTCTTCCATTTTGAAGAATTTCTTTCAGCCTTGCCGTGCATGCCCTTGACTCTCATTAACTTAGTATTACCTAACCCAGAGACATTTAAGATCAACTTGAGAGGTAGGGAGGAAAAAGAGGGGCCTGGATCAATGACTAATTGGGTAGTAGTGTTAGAAATAGAATGTCCATCAAAGGTTCTGCAATTCCCAGAGAGCTGGTAGCTAGGTCTAGCTCCTGATTCCTTCGTTAGTCACCTTTCCCAATTCTTTCTGTTAATACATGAGAAATTAATCTTCTTCCTTCATATCTTGCCTCCTATCCCAGCAGACATCTGTCCCAACTCCAGCGAGGGAGATTTCATTTCTTGTCCTTGTAAAACATGGTCCTTCTGACCTAGGATTCCCCTCCTGGGAATGCTTGAAGCATACCTGATCTTTGATGTATGGTTCTCCATAGCCTAGATCTTGTTACCTAGAACTCTGGCCTTTGGTGTCTTTTGCTCATCCTTGTCTTTGGCCACCTCCAACCCATCTGTACCTGCTCTATTCCCAGTATCCTCTTTTGTCTAAATGCAAAGTTTGATTTGGTGGCTGCTACGTGCTTGCTTGTGCTGGGTTCCTGTGGTAATCATTTTGTCTCAATCCAACAACATCCCTGCAGATTCAGTATCCCGAATCCTGCTTTTCTAGTGGTGAAAGTGAGGATAAAAGAACTGTAATGGGTTCTAAGGCCAAGCTTTTCTCCTATCACTACCACTCTAATGTGTGTCTAACATTTACTTAGAGCCGAAGAAGCACCTGTACTGTCTCATCTGCCACTATCACTATTCTCATTTCTACTTGACAGCTGTGGAAAGTAATGAGTCTTGTTGAAGAATTTGCTCATAATCCACATAGCTGTTAAATAATCGACCTAGAACTTGAATTGTGGATGCTAGAACTAACGACTTTGCATCAACTCTGTACCATCAGGAGTACTGTTCTGTATTTATTCACTATTAACAGAAGTCATTCCTTTAATATAACTTCCTCATACCAAAGCTCCATTTTCCCATCTTTACAGAGGGAGTATTTGAATAATGGAATTCTATAATGCTTTCTGAGGAAATGGCCAGGCTTTGGGAGGCAAAGCATTTAGGCATGCTGGGAAAAAAAATACCCTTTCCAGACTCATTTTGTCATTTGTTGTTTATGTTTATGACTGCCTGGACCAGCCAATGGCTCTCCATTGCCCAGAGAATAAAATAAAAATCCATGAGTATGGCATAGGAAAATCTAGATGATCTTGTCTTAACTATGGTCTCCCACACATTCTTTTCACCATCCATTTTAATCAACAGCTAGTTTATGTCTCTCATTTATCTGAAGCCTATGTTCCATCATTGACCACACAGCTGTGCCATTACACCCTTTGAGAAGACCTCTCTGAGCCTCTTCCCCAGTTGATGATTACGTGCTCCTCTTACATATTCACATAGTATATATCCTCATGGTTTCCAGTTCATCACTACTGCTCCTCAGTGAGAAACTGCTACTA
>CABHPH010148863.1:0-12671 GCA_902168325.1 Peromyscus nudipes | reverse complement strand
GGCAGAAGAAGGGAAGATGGACAGAAGGAATGAGAAAAGAATGGATGGGTGGGTGGGTAGATGGATGGGTGGACGGGTGGATGAATGGATGGATGGGTAAATGGATAGGTTGATGGATGGGTGGATGAATGGATGGGTGGGTGGGTAGATGGATGGGTGGATGGGTGGATGAATGGATGGGTGGATGAATGGATGGATGGGTAGATGGATAGGTTGATGGATGGGTGGATGGTTGGCTGTTGGATGGGTGGATGGTTGGCTGTTGGATGGATGAATGAATGATGGATGGACAGACAGATGGATATAGAGACAGATGGGTTAATGGATGGATAGACAGGCAGAGGGATGAGAGATAGATGGGAGAAAGATGGGGAAAGGGTGGATGATGCATAGAAGGAAGGAAAAGTGGATGGTGAATACAAAGGAAAGAAGGATAAAGAATGGGTTGGTGACTTAATGATGGAAAAAGAGAATTTATCTGACATGCCCACAGCCTAGACATATAGAGCCAGTCCAGAAGCATTCTAGAAGCAACTGTGGGCTTCAGGAGAGAGACACTGGTGTTGCAGATCGGTACAGGAGGGCAGTGAATGAGCTTCAGCTGTGTGCAGTGGCGATCCTCATTCCCATAATGCTCTAAGTCTCAGTGTGTGGCCTTAAGCACCTAGATTGTCCTCCGTGGAGTTGGGAAGGCAGAACTGGAGTCTGGAGAGCAGGGTAGCTTCACGAGTCCTTCATGAGTCTCTGTGCATGCGTACGCAGGAAGGCCCAGACAGGAGCATGCAGGCCTTGCAGGGAGCAGGTGGACTGAGGAGGGGCTACAGGAATGCTATGCAATCCTGATGCCCATCAGTATTCAGCCCTGAGGAGAACAGGGTCTGAGAAGGCACAGAGGGCTGCCCTTCTCCTACACCCCACCTACTTGCTCCTCCAGAAAGCATTTCTGGGTCTACTCCACCACACCACACCAAATGGGCTCCATTTTGGGTACTGGGCACATAGTCTGTGGGCTGGTAACAAGCACCTCACATCCGCATCTGCCATGAGGCACTGGATATGCAGCATGGCTCTGACCTGATCTGTCCTTTGATCGTAACAGGCCCACAACGCGGAGACAGGAGTGAGGGACGGGCTGGAGAGCCTGAGGACCTTGACCAGACAGCTCAGCCAGGGCACGACCCACTCCGGTCCAGAGCGGTGGAAGTGCTGGATGACACCATGAAGGCACTGATCAATGCATGCACGAACGTCTATGAGGATGGGTAAATGAAGAGCAACTGGAAGCAGTCCTGGTATCCAGGGGGCTGAAGACCGACAGAAGACCAGCCTGAATGGCAGGCGGCCCCCAGGAAGGCCCAGCCAGGCGACCATCCAGCTCAGCATCCCAGTTCCCCAAGAGACTTGGCTCACAGATGGGCCGACAGTGTGGAGAGAAAGGAGCTTCCAGCAAACAGCAGATGGGCGAGCTGACCATGGTGGGCAGGGAGGTCTGCCCGCTCCAGCTCTGCCCACCAACCAGCCCCTTTGGAGCCCCAAAGAACAGGGACCCAGGCGGGCCTTGCACAGGTGATCCCGGGTCCAAACAGGCCAGGCTGGACCCCCCTCCCCTGAGACCTAAGCCGCAGCAAAGCCAGGACTGCCCCTCATACACATTCACCATGCAGGGTGATGAATGGCAAGTGTGGGCCATGCCTGGCTTGGGGAGAGAGACCCCGGCAACCGGGCAATTTTCCAGGCTCGGCTTCCGAGCCCCTCCACTCAGCCCCCTCCGCCCCCGCAAGGGAGCAGCAGTGTGCTCTGTCATCAGAACCGCATTGTTCTGGCCAGAAGAGAAACCGGGTCCAGCAGATGGCAGGTGAAACAGAAGCAGCTTGCTGTGGCCAAACCAATTATTTATCTAATTATGATTTACCACTTAACCACATGATCTTTCTGCAGAGTTGTGGGCAATTAAAACCAGGGTGCCTGTGTGGATTATGCAAATGGGCTGCAGCCCAGCAGAATAAAATTGGAGATTAGACATTCACACAGGCTGTGCTGGCCTAGGGCAGGGCCTGGGGGGAGCAGGCGGGGAGGAGAGGCTGTGGGAGGCTCCAGGGCCAGGCTGGGGGGTGGGGGGTGGGGGCACGGGGACGAGGGAGGGACGGTAGTGGAAATGACTCCTCCCCGACTCTGCCCCTTCCTGGCTGCCCCCAAGATGACATCAGGCCCCTCAGGAAGAGAAATCAAAGCATCTGGCCTGAAGGGCGATGCGGAGAGCCTGGTGTCACGGGGTCTGTTCGATCTGGCTGAAGCCAACTGAGAGCCAGCTGCCAAGACCATGGGCAGCCACCACCCCTGCTTAGCTGGATGGCTCTGGGGAGGAGGGGAAGGGAGGGCGGGGAGGAGGGAAAGGTGCTGGTTAATTGTCTCCAAGGCTGGCTGGTGGCAAGATCCTGCCCTGGCAGTTGTTCTGGGAAGTTACTTCAGTCGCATTCCATCCATACCTTTGAAGTGCAGCTACTGTGGCCCTTTTACAGATTAGGAAACTGAGGCTGAACGAGGTCATGCTCTCGCAGGTGGGTGGGCCTCCACAGCTAAGCTGAGCTCCTAGCAGATTTAGGTTATGGGCCTACTGAGAGCAGGGCAAGGTGTCTCTGAGCCTGTCCCTCCAGCCAGCGGCCAGACAGGCACCACCTGTCAGGGCAGCCAGTGAGAACGGGTTTGTTCAGGTAGGTGACAGCCCCCACAGCGATATACCCACTAGATCACGACACTCAGGGCAGGTCTAAGCTCCTTGGCTGGTCATCCTGCTGCCACAAGCAGGTTGCTTGTGGTCTCTGAGCTCAGTTTCCAAATCTTCTAAGGGACCAGAGAGAGATGAAGACCCTGACTCCTTGTCAACTCTAAAAGACAGAGGATTGCAGGACACCTAATCGTCATCCGGTCTCCCTGAGCTGGCTGAGCAGGGGGAGAAAGGATTAGAAAGAGTGAAGCAACCATCGGGGATGTTAGGGAACACCCCTCTCTGAGCTGGCCTCCTCTAATCGGAAAGCCCTGCGCATCCTACACTGGCTTCTAACTGATCTGTGTATGGAGTGCTGTGGCCATCTCTCTGGAACAAGGTCCACAGCTTCTCTGAAGAGCCAGATCTGGATTCTTCATACTCTCACTGCCGAGAAGGCACTGAGATGGCGAATTTCAGGTGGAACACTGAACATGAAAACCAGCCTAAAAGCCCCAGGGGGTTGCCTCCTCTGCAGCGATGATCCCATTCTGGGATCTGCCTTGCCTAAGCAGAGGGGCTATGCCTAGGTACGTGGGGGACACCTGTGCTGTATCAAGGGCCTTCACAGGTACTGGTCACTGGGGGCTCTTCTCATTCTGCCTGGAGAGCTGAGACAGCGGCCCAGCCACGGCTCCAGCTCAGGCTGACATGAGGTGAAGTACGGTAGAGCGGCCATGCCTCAGTTGTTCAGTGTGAAAGCTCAACAGTTATGTGGCCAGGGGACACTGCAGAGCGAGAACATTCTGTCCTTGTAGCCCTGGGTGGACAGAAAGTAAGCCACAGAGAAGAAAGACTTTTTCCTGTTTCATCCAGATGAATCTCCAGCACTTTCAAAAGCTTCAAACCACAGGAATACCCCTGGAACTCTGCTGCTACTGCTCCAGGTCTGTGATCCCAAGCTGAGTCTGCCCACACCAGGGACAACATGCCAGGAGAGCAGTACCCACGCTCACACTGGCCACCCTGGAGCAGGGCAGAAGAGGGGTATCCTTTGGGACTCAGGCTCCTTAGAGGTCTGGTTCTGGACACACACATACACATACGCACGTGTGAACACGAACGTGCCACATTCATAAGTAGTATTCCCTTGGGAAACTAGTGAATGCCAAGAATCCTGCCCTTCCAGAAGAAACAAAGCCCTGCCCACTAAGCATCCCAGCCCCACCAGGTTCCACTCAAGCTAGTACCCAAAGGCCTTAGGCCCTCGACCCTCACTCGGTCTCCCTCAGATAAGCTGGTTTGCAGCTCAATAGCCCTGTTCCACCTGAAAACCATTGGAACTGTCCTCTCAGGGACCGGGATGGTGTTCTGGGTCTCCAGAGTGCATACCTGGGCCTGACAGAGAAGCTGGGAAGAATGCACGAAGCATGGGGAACAGGATGGCTGGGGCAGCACACGCGTGACAGGAAGGAATTACCTGGGCCCACCCACCTGTACCCAGCCTTCTGCAAACTGGCTCCTCCCCCAGCTGTGGAACACTCACCCTGTAGGGTATGAGGGGGTCCACGAGGTGAGGGGCTGCCTCCTTTTCCAGGAAGGCACGCCCTGTTCACAATGGATGGCAGCTCTCATGCCGCTCCTGTCCATAAGGGATGTTTGCAGCTCAAAAAGTCCAGAAACAGAATGTTCTCAGTGATCCTTCTCAGGTCACAGATGGGACCATCAATCCTGGGAAATAATGAAGGTCCTGGGTGCTGCTGGTTCATCCATGATAGAGGACAGCCTTAATCGCCACCCTTAGGGAGCCGGCCCGGTTGCACAGGCTCAATTACTGATAGAGCAAACTGACCAGATGTGGGTGTCTGGCTGGTCATAAAGCCGTTCACGCACTGACAATTAGCAGCCTCAAGGACTAAGAAGGGTTACCAGGTACAGAGCAGGCAGGGGACGTGGACAGGACAGAGTGGGACGCTGGGTCTGCTCATGTCCAGGGTTTCAAGTAGCTCTAAGGTCACCCTCCCAGCCTATACCCCAGAGGGAACTAGAAGCCCAGCTCTGTCTTGGCAGGAACTCAGCTTCCAAATGCAAGGAGCCAGGTGGGGAATGTGTTTAGCCCTGGGACCTGACGCTGCCGAGAACAGTTTCCTGCCACCAAAGGACTCCCAGTGGCTTGTCATAGGGAAACAGTTGTTAACAGTGGCCTGGCAAGGCTGAAGCCAGCCAAGCTTGAGGTCCAGAGCAGGAAGGCCTAGCCTCTGAGGAGCTGGAAAGGCCTGGGAGGGAGCAACACCAGGCCACAAACTCAGACTCTACACCCCGGTTCTCTGTACTGACCCCCAGTGGAACTACAGGCCAGGCCATTCCTAGCAAGCCACACTCAGGTCTCTGCTCTGTAAGCCACACCAGGAAGAGAAGCCATGCTTGGTCCAGACTGCATACATGGTTGAAGCAGAGCTTAAGGTAGGACACCACAGACCCATCCCCAAGTCCCAGCAGGTGCACGGCACTCCCTCCCAGTCCCCTGCCTGAGCAGTGTGCCCACCCAGAGCCTCACATGTGCACCCCGTCAGTTCTGCTGTAATGTATTTTATGAATGTGCAGATGGTGCGGTGAGGGCCAGGGGAAGGCTCTACCTTGGGATAAGAAATTAACACTGGCAAATAGTGAATTTACGGCGTATATTTTCATTTTCCTAATACTAGCACCATCTGCCAGCAATTGGGGCTCCACAACACCATTTACCCCTTTATTTCTCCCATCCGCTTTTTAAATTTTCTATTCCTTTTTTTTTTTTTTTTTTAATTTTGTGCAACCTGGGCCCAAGGTGAGGAGTGGATCCTCAGACCAGAGCATCCCAGCTTTGATGGGTCCCATGCACTGAACTCCCCACTCCAAGCATGCAGGGCGCGCGCGCACGCACACACACACACACACACACACACACATACACACACACACACACGCACACACACACACACACGCACAGACACACACCAGACACACAGACACACAGACACACACACTTGGGTCATGTGAGTCAGCTGGAGGCCAGGCTTTAACCAGCTCTGCCTCCGCATGGGGTAGCTCAATAAAGAAGAGCTCTCCCTCCTGGCAGCTGGGGACACTTACTCCACTCTTTCTGTTTTCTGGAATTATTTAAAATCAAAAGGAAGCGGCAGCAAGTTGAGCCCAAGCATACCCTCAGTGGGGAGGGTCTGTGGGTGTGAAGCAGGGAAACAGACAGGAGGTGACAGAGAAGGGAGCCCGGGAGCCCAGGTGTGAGCCCAGGTCAAGCTTTCCACATGCAGAGCTCAGAGTGAGCCGGTGGGAGGGGTGAGAGCCTGGGAGCCCACCAAGCCCAGCTGCACTTTCGGCCAGGAGGCTTGGCTGCCAGACAGCTGGACTGGCCCTGCTCCCAGGAGAGCAGGAACTGATCCTGGAGCCCCTGTAGGAGCCAATATCCGGGGGCTGTGGGAGGACAGACAACCCAGTGGGTTAAGTCCCCACCCCTGGGACCTGAGAACGTGGCCTTATGTGAAGCAGAATCGTCAATACTGTGACTCGGGCACACTGTGGCCATCTGAGCAACTGGAAGAAAATGGCTGTGTAGAGTCAGGACCAGAGGCCAAGTTGAGCCCAACTCCTCTCCTGAAACACCCAGAGGAACCTGCCTGTGGGTGCCTGGCCTCCAGGGAGCTGGATGCCAAGCTTTTCATTCCAGACATCAGATTTGAATCCTTAAAGTCATCCCAGCAGGCCCAGGGGCCTGGTCTGTGAATGGAGACACTGCTGGAGTATCACAGGTGACTGATGGGAAATTGACTTTTTTTTTAAAGATGTGGGCGGAGGTATCTCTCCATGTAGCCCAGGCTGGCCTGGACCTCGTGATCATTCAGCCTCCATTTCCCCGGTGCTGAGACCACAGGCAGAGCGTCACCACACCCAGATGGAAATTTACTATCTATAGCAACACCATCTGTGTTTAATCCATGCCAACTCCCACCTCCCACTGTGGTGCGGCTTATCCTCTTGCCCCCATTTTACAAGTAGGTGACTGAGTCACACAGAGGTTGGGTCCCTTGCCACACGGCTAATGAGTGGAAGGGGCAGGCAGGGAACCCAGGCAGGTTGGCACCTAGCCCACATTCCTCACCACAGCGAGTGGGGCACCCCGAAGCAAACATGAGGAACACCTGGGTCACGGCCGAAGCCTGTCTCGATGGTCCCCAGGACAGTGTAGCTGACACTAGTGTCAGCTTTATAAGGGAGGCTCGGAAAGGACCGAGGCCACAGGTGGCAAACGGCACGGAAGGGTTCTAGACTTGGCCTGAAACAGGGCAGGAAGCGACCCCAGAACCAGCAACAGGATGCAAGAGAAGTCTGGAGGGGCCATATGTGATGGTGGAAGCCACCGTGCCCTGTGAAACATGGCCCAGACCTACAAGCTGCAGGCTCCAGGCTCCAACCCCAAGCCACCTGTTACCTGGCCTACCACACGTCACCACCAAGACTATAGGGAGTGCAGAGGCCCTCAGGAGCATCACCCAGAGCCACCTGGGTAGGCCTAGTCTTTAAAGGCCCCGGAGACTAACAGGTAGACAGGCCCCTGGTACCCAGGAAGCAATCCTGTGTCTAGAGGCCAAGGTGAGCCCAACTCTCCTTGTGCCCTCTCTCAGCCCTTCCCTCCCTCAGACAACAGCAGGTAGGAGCTGCAAGTAGCAAAGCTTAGATGGCCCTTTCTGCTCTCACTTCTAAAAGATGGCTCAGGGCTGGAGAGATGACTCAGGTGATTAAGAGCACTTGCTGCTCTTCCAGAGGACCCTGGTTTGATTCTCAGCACCTACACGGTAGCTCACAACTCTCTGTAATTCCAGTCCCATGGGATTTGATGCCCTCTTCTGACCTCTGTGGGCACTAGGCATGCACATAGTGCACAGACAGACGTCCAGGGAAAACACTCATACACATGAATAATAAAATAAATAGGTCTAAATAACAGATGGCTCAGGGGATGAAGGAGTTTGCTGCCATGATTGATGATTGATGACCTGAGTTCAACCTCTGGGACCCACGTGGCAGAAAGAGAGAACTGACTTCTTTCTACCTCTATCCTCTGACCTTCGCTGACCTGCGGCCTGAGAGTGTGCAAATACACACACACACACACACACACACACACACACACACACACACACACACACACAGATGGTAGATAAATAAATACAGATAATAAAATTGGTCCTTGTAGCTTTCCCTCTTTCCTTCCTTCCTTCCTTCCTTCCTTCCTTCCTTCCTTCCTTCCTTCCTTCCTTCCTTCCTCCCTATCTCCTGCTTGTCTTCCTTCCTTGTGTCTCACATAGCCCAGGCTGGCCTCTTACTAGCTATTGTAGTCCAGGATGACCTTGAATGCCTGATCCTTCCTCCACTTCTTGAGTGCTAAGTGACATGCCCAATTTATGTGCTACTGGGAATCGAACCTAGAATTTCATGCTCACTAGGCAATCGTTACTTCAACTGAGTGATGTCCCCAGCTATCTTTAAAATTTTTCTTCCCTAAAAGCTGAAGGGTGGTGCAGTCCTCACGGCTGGAAGTAGGCTTGGGATAGAGAAAGTGGCCACCCTTCCCTGGGTTATCTGGGGCGGCTCTCTCAAGTGTCACCAGATTCAAGGGGGTCCCACACCACTGATCCCTGAGAGGGCCGGGGGTGGGGGTGGGGGTTGGGAGCTGGATCACTCAGGGCAATCTCAGGACACCAGGCACTTGGACCCAACAGAACTCTCCTCCCTTCCCCCACGTCCTACTGCTGCCCCGGACCCAACTCTTCCCGCCAGAGGGAAGTCGGAATTCGAGATTGGAGAATAAAATTTGATTTGAGAGAATTTTATGGCTCAGCCCAACGACAGCTTTAAATATTAAAAAGGCATAAAAACAGAGGGAGGACCGCAAAGTCGTACCAAGTACCAGCCTTGCTGGCGTTTCCAAATGCATCACCTTGTGCGAAGGAGCTTGGGAGAGAAAAGGCTGCTGGGGAGGCCACTGTCTCCCCACCCCCTGCTTCCCAGATCTCCCGAACCTTCCCCAGACAGGTAATACATCCATTATTGATGGACCAGTACCCAGAGAGTGTAAATTACTGAAACAAACACAGCATAATTAGGGCATTACAGGCGGCGTGGAGAGAAGGCAGGGTGCGCAGCGCTTGGCTGCGCCTTTCATCTTTGCAGGTGTTCGGGCAGCCTAGCCAGCAGCCCAGCCTGCTTACCATATGCACAGCCCCGCTAGCCAGTTCTCAGCTGGGAGGCCTGGGGGGGGGGGGCGACTCTATCCTGCCCCCCCCCCCATACCCAGCCAGGAGCGAGACCCAGCCAGCCGAAGCACACAGGACAGGGGAGGGCAGGCCTCCGAACGTGCAGGGTGCACACACAGGCACGCACACAAAGACCCCAGGCTGGTCTGCGGGCTGTGCAGCTGGCAAGCCTGTGTCCCCGTCCCCATGCATGCCCTCAGGATTTCATGACAAGAGTGAAACTGATCAGGCAGCCTCCAGCTCCATAATTAGGGCCAATTGAAGGTGACAAAGGAATCTATAGACATCACAGTGGGACGTGGTGGTGATGAAGGCGCTTTGAAATGGTGGTTTGTACTTAGCGGGTTATCACTGTCCCTACATAAAAGCTGTTGCTCCCTCCAACACCCCCACCCCACCCCAGCCACCACCAGGGAGGCCAGGGAGGCTCCAGACACCCCTCTGGACCAACCAACCGCCTTTCCTGGGTCAGGCTTCACTTTGGTGGCACCACCAGGAGGGGGGCTGGGCCTCGGCTTTTGTGTTTTGTGTTTGGACGGTGGGGAAGACAAAAGGCAAGCATGGAAGGCAAGCTCTGGAGGCTTTGGGATTGGGCGTGGGGCGGGAGGGCTGGGGTAGGTGGGCTTTTGGGCTTGCAGGCTGGGAGGGGAGAGTGTGTGGCTACTCCTGCATCGATGGGTGGGACTGCGTGTGTGAGTTCACGTTAGTACTTATGTGGTGGGTGTGAGTGAGTGTATGTGCGCCTGGAGACTGCAGAGTCTGGGGGTCGGCAGCCCATTCATTCTCTCGTTTTACTTTCTAAAAAGCTAGGACATAGGCTGGGGATGTAGCTCAGCTGACCAAACAGGTATGATGCCCTAGGATCGATCCCAGTACAGTATAAACAGGGTGTGGTGGCACAAGCCTGTAATCCCTGTACTTGGGGTGGGGAGGCCAGAGGATCAGAAGTTCAAGGCTATCTTCGGCAACGTAGTGAGTTCAAGGCCAGCCTGAGCTACAAGAGACCCTGTCTCAATATAAAGTAATAAAGACAAAGAACATTAGACAGAGAACATTAGTAGTCACGGGCAGAGAGAGGTGAATCTGGGGATGGAGGCTGCTGAGGAGCTGTAGGGCACGGGCTGCTCACAGTAGGATACACACAGCTCTCAGTGGGGAGTCCAGGAGTTCCTGCCAAGAACTAAAGGATCCTGAATACCGGGGTAGCCTAGCCTGCTGTCCCCCGGAATCTCAGCTGGAGAGCCCAGATAAACATCTCAGAGGAAGGAGTCCCCTGGAGGCTAGGACAGTGTTTTGAGGAAAGTGAGGCTCCAGGAAGCTATCCCAGCATATCCCCAGCTGGGTCCCTGGGGCTGTGCCAGCCTGCTCATGCACACACGTGTGTTTCTCTCCTTGTGCCCACGGTAATCTCCGACTTTACAGCAAATTATTAAAACTCACTTATATTTAATCTGCCTTCTGGAATTAATTGAATTTTTACGCTCAGCAAATGCCACAGTTTGCAGGGCCTCCCGATCGCTGGCTCGGAACAGCTAAATGACAAGGCAGCCGACCAACTGTGGGCTGTGCAGACAGGCTCCAGGGTGAGAAGGCATTAAGAGATGAGGGGTGCTCCATGGCACAGGCCATGCCCACCCCAGATGCCGTGAACCATGAACAGAAGCAGTTGCATCCGTCAGCATGGAGGCCTGAACTTGGGGCGCACTGGCCTGGGTGTCAGCTCGGGGGTGACCTGTGCAGAGCAGAGGCTACTCTACACTCCAACCATGCAGGAAAACGCCCTTACCTGGGGTCCTCCTGGTACTATCTAGCTCCAGGAAGCCTTGCCTTGTCCTGGTGACCCAGCCCCCCAAAGAACCACAAAACCCCACCAAGTTCTGGCCCCACCAAGTTCAAGGCCAGGGGGCCTTCCTGACCCCCTGAACCCCGGCCAACCTCGGCAGCCGAGTGCCACCCTGACGGCAGAGGCCCCGGGAGCCAAGGTCACATGGAATGCTGGCATGCTCCTTCTTGTGGAGACACATTAGTCAGGGGTGCTGCCACCCCGGGGAGGAGGGGCAATGTTTTCAAAGCCTGTGTGGGTGCTAAATGCATCTGCGCACACTTGCCGGGTTCAGAGAGCTAGGTGAGATGACACCAGGTTCCTGCTGGCTGGGGGCACTAACTGCTGCTCTCACCTCTCTCCACCACAGCTAGTGTGAGTGCAGAGGTCCTGGGGAAAGCCCAGCACCTCCACCCCAGACACCCCATACTGCAGGATCCGCTTCCGACAGACAGTAGACCTCCTCCAGTCTCGGGGACTTTGAAAATGCAGATTCACAGGCCAGCCCCGACTTCCCATGGGAGATGTAGCCCCAGGGCTGTGTTTTTATACAAGCTGGAGCCCTTACAGGGGAATCTAGGTTGGATGGGGGCAGGACTCGCTCCTTCTGGCTCTACACCTAACCTCTGTCAGTAGGAGGGTGAGGGAGTGAAAGGAAGGCTGGCGAGCTAGGCAAGAAATCAGCCTCATTCGCCCTAGGCTCAGAAAGTTCCAGGTAGCTGTGTGGCTCACTCCAGTTTCCACAGCGTCTGTCCCTCAATATGCAGCCAAGAGCAGGACCTCCTCTCCAGTCTGGTGGGGCTCCCCACACAAGAACAGGCTCACTGGATCTCCCCACACTCTGGAACGCTCTTCTTAACTCCAGCCCTTCTCGGACATGGCCACGGCCCAGACCTGCCAGAAGCAAACGTTGCTCATCCTGGCTGAGCTTGGCATCCATCACCACCTTCTCCTGGCTTGGCAACCTGGCCCTTGATGCCAGGACATTGGCCTTATCTTCCCCACCTGCCTAAGTTCCAGGTACTCCGGGCGCCCCTCCCCCACCACACCCCCATCAGTTCCTCCTAAGAATGAGGTTGTGGTGGCTCAGGCCTGTTGAACCAGCTACTTGGGAGGCTGAAACAGGACTGTAGTAGGTTCAAAGGCCAGTCTGGGCAATCTCAAAATAAAAAGTGGAAAGAGGGCTCAGTGGTAGAGCTCTGGCCTAGCATGTGGGCCACCTTAGGTTCACTCCCTAGTACCACATCCCCCTCCAAAACTCATCTGCATGTCAGGACTAAGGTCTGGTCCTGCATGGAAGCAAAAATCAGCCAACAGCTTCCGTGCCTCCCACCCTGCCCGGCAGAATCAGAAAATAATGAGCAGGCCTTACACCCCTGCTGCTGCAGCTGGACCCATGAAAACACAGCGGGGCCATCCTCCACAGTTCTAGAGGCTGTTCGTCTGTCTAGGACCAGGGGACAGGTGGTCTCTGTGCAGAATGCTGGGGGATGTTGCACACACACCCTGCCAACCCCCTCACTTCTGCAGGTAACTCAACCTCCCAGGAGTGATTGGGGGTGGGGGCGGGGCGCTAATACGTGCAAAGGCCAAGGCCCTGAGGTTGGAGCTTCGCTTCTGGAACAAGTTCTGCTGAAGGGGCAGGAGGCAGAGGAAGGTTAAACTGAGGAAGGCAGGAAGCAGCCAAGGTCAGGGGGAGGCCCAAAGTTGCTCTTCCTTTTCTGAGGTGGGGGCCATCAGGGCTTACTCCCCACTCCCCAAAGGCTCCTGTACCCAGCCCATGCTCTTCCCTCCCTGAGTTCACTCACCCTTCTCTGCCTCCTACCAGCAACTG
>CABHPH010148862.1:0-47497 GCA_902168325.1 Peromyscus nudipes | reverse complement strand
GCACAGTCACGTTCAACACACAACAAACAAAGCATAACAAATAAAGATGGTCAGTGGGTCCTTCAGACCACAGCCATCTCCCTGGCTAGGCCAGATAGTCACACAAAGAGCTTATGGGCTTTCCATTGCCTTGGCCCATGTCTAACATCTGGCCTCCATACACATTGTAAGTAGACACATATGTTTCCTCCCTACCATCCTCTACAAAACTTCCTTTATCTTGGGCTAAAGTCATTGTGACTTACCCTTTGTTCTGTTTCAGGGTTGAAGTGTTTTCCAATATTTGTGAAGGCCAGGTGTGGATCCGCGCTGCAGGGGACAATTTCCTTACAGTGAAATCCATTTGGACTCACCTGAGATTAGATAGGGACACATGTTATTGGCAACTCAGGGTCCAGGGCTGAGATGAAAGCTCTGAATTAAACATGTCACATAGGATCCATCAAAAGACCAATGGTGTAATAACTATTCCATAAAAGGAGAAAGAAATCCCTTACAAGAGTTTTCAGGCAAGTCAGAAGAGTTGATGAAGAGGAAAAGCCTGGAAGGACACAGAGTTGTGGGAAAGAATGCTAAAGAGAATGTCTTCATGGATGTCAAGAGAGCAGTGAATATAGGGTCTCTCTCTCTCTCTCTCTCTCTCTCTCTCTCTCTCTATCTTTCTCTCTCTCTCTCTTTCTCTCTCTCTCCTTCCTCCCTTCCTTCACTCCTTTCTTACTTTCTTTCTTTCTTTGAGTGAAAAAATACTGAGTGTTAGAAATGAAGGCTAAGTTTCATGTACCGAATTTGATAATTTATTATCTGGAAGGCAGATTACTACCAGAACCAGTAGAAGACTATACAGGGTGTGGGTTGTGCCTAGAACAGCACAGGTCAATGGTCTCAAAACAAGGAGTAGTATAGATGTATAACTGGTTTCTATAAATTGAAACATTCTCTCTTGGAGGGAAGAGGGAGGCTTCTAAGACTGACCCAGCTAAGTAACCTTCAGAGCTTTGAGAGCTCAAGAGGTTGTGCAGACTTAGAAAGTTGGAAGACATACAATGCCGCTCCACAGGGTTAGGGCAACAGTAAACAATTGCTGGAAGACTCTGGTGGAGCGACCTACCTGTCATGCAGGGAGCTCCAAGAGTACAGATTTCTTGAGTCCTCACCCAGGGTGGATGGGATTTTCAAGGCTGCCTTTGAGTGACCCATACTTCTGTATGTAACCTTGACAAACTCAGTTTTATCAAGCTAGAGTTGAGGGCAATCATTTCTTTAGTCTGTTGTTGGCGACCGATCTGGGGTTCATGTCTTCCCAGGCAACGTCATAAGACAAATGGGAATCTGAATTCCATGTCTGCAGTTTCATGGAATTATATAACCTCTGTGAACCTCACCAACCTGGTGAGTATCATGTACATTGATTGGTTACAGGCCTAAGTGTAAGGATCATCAAATACGACAGTACAGAGGCAGCATACGGGGTTTCACACATAGCCATTGTCAATATTGTATGGAAATACTTTTGGAAGCCTGTTATGATAAAATCAGAAAGATAAAGCACACTAGGTGGCACTCTAAGACCAAAAGAGTAGTTTTTCTTTCATTTGGTTTGTTTTTTTTTAATTTCTGTCTGCTTTCACATAGATTAGCACAAGATGGGAATTCACTATCTAGTGGGTATGAGACATATCAGGAGGGCTGAAAACTAGAGAATTTTATTGCAGATTCACGATAATTAAAAAAAAAAAGCAAAAAGCCAACACTTCCTCTGCAGAAAGCACGAGTGGCTGGAGGTACTCTGAACCTGAAGCTGGGAAAGGAGACATGAAAACAGTGCATGGCAAGAAGACCCTCAGAATAGGGCGAATTCACAGCTCCCGGTGTCCTTGGGTAGCTTGGCGGCTCCTAGGAACTCAGGAGTGTTCTAATTAAAGCAACAAATCATGGAGCCGTGTTCTGAATTGAGTTCTTATACATAGTGAGGGAAGTGCAGACCCAACCTTTTGCCAGATCCCAGGAAACCCAGTTCCAGATTTATAACACCAACATATGCATCTGAAACTGCAAAATAAAAAGCATGCAGTAATAAACACTCCACACGGCAAAAACCTGCTTTCAAATGGCTGGGGTTTCAACACACTTTTAAATCTGTTTCTGAATAAAGGCAATCATGCCCTTGTCAAGCTCCTGAGTCCCTGTCTGTCCTAAAGTAAGAGGATTCACTCTTTATGCTTAAGAGACTGGGTGTTTCAGTAGCGTTAGCCTTAGGCAGGAAATAAATCAATGTGTGCATTTTCAAAGACATATTTACTCCAAGCCAGACCTGGCCTGGAACACTAAATAACTGAGACTGGAGATGTACTGATCAGAAACAGAATGCTGGAAAATACCACTTATTAAAGGAATGAGTGTGTAGGCACCCCAGGGTACCTCAGCAATTGATTGTAAATGAAACCCAAAGAAAGACTTTTTGTGAGGAGCAGGCACTGTAAAATTTTGGGGTTAGCTGGCTAGGGTCCATCTGTAAATTTTATTCAGGGAAGGCAGATCGTTCTGTAATGAAGAAGCCTCCCAGGTCCCAGAGCTTTCCTTCCTGGCCAGCTTCTCCCAGCCTGGGTGTTTCATTCAGTCAGTAACTTGTTCCCACTGTCTTCCTGGCTTTTTATAGTGGGAATAGCCATCCCTTGGCACATTGCAGAGCTTTCAGAGAATAAATTTGCAAAAAAGAAGACATTAAAGAGTGAACATTGCTACTAAGGAGAGGTCAGGCTAATAGGACAGAGAGGGACATCCTGTTCTAGGTCAATGTTGTCAAGGAAAACATCCAAAAAAGCAGTGATCAAATTACAAGGGACATAGAGATCACCAAAGATGTGTCATAGGACAAGAGAGAGGGCTTTACTGGAGGACAGTAGGTGCAGGTAACCTAAGTTTGAGGAGGTAGCTTGGACCAGTGTGACATGAAATTTAAGGTCACATGAAACATAGTAACAGTAAATCTTCCATGTTGTACCTGTGTATATGCCTTAGTTACAAAGTCACCTAGGTCCCTCAGAACCAGTATTCATCTCAACTCAATGAAGCTTAAACTTCAAATGCCTTGATCTTCAACTCTAGTGAATTCATTGTGGCAGTTCTTGGTGGACAGACCATGAGCAGGACACCAGGGGACCTGGTCAGTAATGACAGCACACTATACCTGTCCCCACTTTCTCAGTCACCTTTCATTGGCTCTACCTCTTCTTAACATTACCCAAAAAAGGACCATGCTTTCAGCATGCCTGCTTTGGTGGATATGGCAAGTCACCTCCAAATTGTAGCATATATAATACTGTTGATGCTATTGAACAAACAGCACAGCTATAATGTGATATTTGAAAAATGTGCAGTGTTAACATCTAAGTAAGTAACATGGGCATGCTATTTAAGAATGGAAAGTAGAGGTTGGAGAGGTGTCATAGTGCTTAAGAGCACTGTTTGTTCTTCCAGAGGACCAGAGTTCAATTCCCAACACCCCCTTGTTGACTCACTATAATCTGTTACTCCAGTGGTAAGGAACCTGACACCCACTTTCTTCTGGTCTTGCCTGGGCACTGCACACACAGTGCATAGACATACATGCATTCATGATACCCAGACACATAAAAGAAATTCAAAGGATGGGAATATGGCCATCAAAAATAGAAAGTAACCTGGTTAGAAGCTTTCACCCCCAAGAAGTAGAAATGGCATTGAGCCAAAAGACTTATTTATTATTTCAAATAACCTCATCTGCCTCTTATTAACTTTGTACAGGTTTCAGTTTCCTTAAACTTTTCTAGTTTGGTTACACAAAATTGAGGTTTTATGGAGTTATAGAATACTAGGGGCTTAGGCTGGGGGTTAACGCAGAAGCAACATCACAAATTCTTGTAAACCTTAGTTTAAATCTTGGTTTTATCAACTGCTAAAACCTGTTGATTTGGGCCAAATCAACAAAACTCTCTCCTAGTCTCCATTTCTATTTATTTATTATTTTCTTTTATTTTGAGTCAGAGTCTCGTGTAGCTCAGGCTGGTCCAGAACCCAACATATCTCAGAGAATGACCTTGAGTGTTGGGATTACACATGTAAGTCACCATGTCTAATTTTTGCAGGGCTGGTGACCCAACCTAGGGCTTCATGCATGCTAGGCAGGCACTCTACCAACTGAGCTACATCCCCAGCCCCTCAGGTTCTCCTTGTGAAAGTATCAGCAACAATGCAGAACAGAAACTATTATTTTGACCCTTCAAGGTGAGAATGTCTAAAGCACTCAGCACACAGAGAGCTTAAAGTAATGATTATACCCACAGTTGTTCTCCACATTGTAAATATGACAATAATTCTCAACTATTCTCAAGTCAGCATTAACTCATTCCCTAGTCTTCTTTATATATGAGTTCAAGCAGAAAGTCTTAAATGTTAATAATGGCCACAGAAGTTCTCCTTGTGGCTTTAGTCATTTCTTTTACCTGCTTCTGAGACCTCTTGATGTCATAAGCAGGCTGGCTTTAGTTTGCCTGCCTCTGCCTTGGAGAAATCATTTCATCTGATGTAAGTAAGTCACTGTGTCTGTAAAACAACAGTCTTGGTGCTCAACCTGTTTAATCAGAGAGAATCAGGCATTCACTGGAGGCTCAGGCACCTAGAAGGCCTGTGACTGTGGGATAAAAGAATAATGTGGCCCACTGAACATTAACCAATTGTGGAACCCCACATATCAATCAAGACCTTGATGTCGCATGAATCCTAAAAGGTCTTATAATAAAAACATGGAGCCAGATATCAGGGTGAAAGCGAAAGATCAGAGACCAGAGCAAGCCACAGCCACCACCTCTTATCTCACCAACTCCTCAGCCTGAAAGAGAGAGAGTTTCTGTCTCCTCGCACCTTACATTCCTTTCTCTGCCCAGCCATATCACTTCCTGTCTCAACCTTCCTAGTTCTGGGATTAAAAGGTGTGTGATCCCAAGTGATGGAATTAAAGGTGTGTGCCACCACTGCCTGGCTCTGTTTCTCTTTTAGACTGTATTAATCTCATGTAGCCCAGTGTGGCCTTGAACTCACAGAAATCCAGACGGATCTCTGCCTCTGCCTCCCAAGTACTAGGATTAAAGGTTTGTGCCACCACTGCCTGACCTCTATGGATAACTCTTTGACCCAACAAATAAATAAAACAAAAGTAAGAATTTTTTTTTATAAAGAATTGTATTTAAAGTACAAGTCTCCAAAGCCCTGTCCTTGATCACCTGACTTAAGTTTAAGTAGCATGTTTTGGATCTATCTATTGAAAGTTGACTATTTCAAACACAAGACACACCACTTGGGAAAAAAAAAACTCAGCATGCTAACTAAATTCATTCTGTGGCTTATAACAGCTGCTGGTTATCTGTATGATGTTGGAACATACAGACGAAGATGATGGCTGCGGGAATGGAAACAAATGGAATAAAATAATTCTGAGACATTACAAATGATAGAAGCACCTGTCATAGAACACGTTATCGGGTCAGGCTGACATGGTGGGAAGCCAATTTTAGGTAGAACTGAATTTCATTTTGACTATGCTTCTCCATTGCTGAGTAATTTATGGAACCTCTTTCAGCTTTGCCATACCATTCACTAAATGGAGATTTTGGTATCATTAGTGTTGTGAAGATGAATCAGGTTTTAATGTGACTGATGTGTCATGATGATGGATTCCTCGTGCAACTTTGAAAATTCCCTTGGTGTGTATGTGTCCTCTCCTTTTGCATCCAAGGCACTCCACTGTCTCACTCACACTGAGATACCCCCAGTCTTACTTTCTTAGCCTGACTACCTGGTCTTTGGACTGTCCAGGACTTACAGAAGGCTGACTGGCTCAGACTGTAAGCTTCTGGGTATGCTGCCTCTTTACAAGGTTCTCTGGTTTATCTTTGTGTTCCTTAGATGATGATGGAGGAAGAAAAAAGAGGTAATGGTTTTAAGATTAGAGTGTGGACTGCCAAACTCACTAACTGCAGTCAGAGGAGCACCAAAATGCCAGGAGAGGAAGTGTCTGAACTGAAGGTTTTCAATGGAGAGTCACAGAGGCTTACCTGGTGGAATCTTCCTAACCTGTCAGGTAAGTGCCAGCTGGACACCAAAGACAGCACACCCAGCCTTAATACTACCTATCCATTCACTTTATAAGGATAACAACCACAGGTATTTTCGATTTTCAGAAACTTAACTCTTAGTGGAGGAAAGGGTTTATTTTACCTTATAACTCTCAGGTCACACTCCATCACTGAGGGAATTTAGGGTGGGAACTCCAAGAAGGAAACTGGAGGCAGGAGCTGATGCAGAGGCCATGGAGGAGTGCTGCTCATTGGTTTGTTCCTCGTGGCTTGCTCAGTCTGTTTTCTTACAGAACTCAGGACCACCAGCCCAGGTGGGATGGACTTTTTTACATCAATCATTAATCAAGAAAATGTTTCACAGACTTGCCTATAGGCTAGTATTATGGAGGAATTTCCTCAGTTGAGAGTCCCTCTTCCCAAATGACATTAGCTTGTATCAAGTTGACAAAAAAAAAAAAAAAAACTAGGACAAACAAATGGAATCTAGAGCCTACAATCTCAACAGGGTGAAAATGAGCCCTTGGAGGGTCAAAATCTCTGACTGCTTTATATATAAAATACAGAAAAACTATATAGTGCATGTATGGCAAACATAAACATTATGTAACACAGATACACTACACAGTAATGCATAATACTACAGATATATATGCAATTTGTAGTATATGTAATGCTACATTTTTCCACCATGATATTTTTATTGATTATTTGGGATTTCCCATAATGCACTCTGGTCATGCTTACTTCCCAGTCCTCCCAGGTACACACACACCCCAAACTTTTAAATATATTTTGTGAATACACCTTGCATCTAAGTAGAGAGTTGCCTACATACATAGAAATATGGATAGCATTTGTTTTAAAAAAAATTTTTAATTCATTGCATAGAAAATAAAGCACAATGACATTAATAACAATGCAACCATGGATGCTTCTAATGTCACAATGAACATATATAAATGATTAGTGGGGGAACTAATAAATTAAAATAGTCTTCCAAGACTACTCTGTCATGATGAATCTTTTCTGTATCAATTGCTGCATTCCAAGAGGATCTAAAACTGAAGGCCCTCCTTAGGAACTACCCAAAATGATTCAATTTAGAGATGACATGTCATAATCAGACATGAGAGACAATTTTTCTCAAGAATACATCTTACTTATCAATGGACACAATGCAGAACAAAGCAGAAATAAGAAAATAATTAAAAGCAATGTATAAATGAGTTAAAAGGTTTTAAAATCATTTTTCATCTATATCTTCTATGTTTAGTGATATTTATTAGAGTTCTGTCATCTAATGCTTAGAGTAAAATACAAAAGCAGACATACTTTTGAAAGGAGAAGAAAATTACATGTTGAAGCCCTTTTGATTATAATTTTATTTGTTTACAGAATTTTCATGCGTTGGATAAAATGACCTCCATGTTTGCTTGTTTTTCATGACTTTTCTAAAGACGTGTCTCCTTGCCTGGCCAGTACTTGGGCTGCAGCACACGATCCCTTGCAGCACATGTTTCCTTCTTGAAGCTTGAAGACACCACTGTTTTGTCTCTGGTGGTTATGAAGCTGCTGGGTTTTGAAACATACTTTTTCTTTAAAACAAAAAGTACAGCCATGCTTAGGAAAATGGATACTGTACCGAGGAGTGTGGTCAGTCCCAGGTATATGTGTCTAAAAGAGGAGAGAATCTCGGTTATAATTATTGCAACTACTCAACTTGAAATAAAACATAAACTGAAGATTCTAATAGTGTGATGATGACTCTCTTGAAGGACACAGATTTAGAGTAGGCCTGTGGCTATGAACACTGGTGACCTACTGCCAGCCATTTTCTACTGTATTTCTTAGTAGTATTGTCATCCCAAGTTACTGCAAATGATATAATAAACTCCATTTCTGTAAACTTCTGTAAGGAGTTCCTGAAGTTGGGCAGCCATCTTCCTGCTTGCTCAGGGCAGTCCCAGTTAGGCTACTGCTGTCCTAAGTATAATTTTAAAAGAATCTCTTTCACTTTCCAAAGTGTCTAGGTTTGACTAAGTTATGTGGTGATCCTGCCTCAAATATTCCTCTCACACATTCCAAGGAAAGGTTGCAGCAAGCAATTTGAAGGAGGGGTCGGATTTCTTAGTGACACAGAATTGCCTGAAAATGAGCCTGATGCTCAGTTTGCTCTCTTGCCTCAGAAGTCTTTAGTACCAGAAGAACACAGAAGGACAGGCTTTAAGCTTTGTCCTGGTCACATGGTAAATGCTCTCACAGTCTCCACCTCACACAACTGGTACATTACAGTGAATACTTAGTCTCAGCAAATGAGAGCAGATGCCGAATCATACTCCCCGAACTGGCCTGGGTCATGGACCAAAAACCCTTCACCCATAAACATCAAAGCCTATTAAACCTATCTTATTTGAGATGGTCTGATTAATTCACATTCAACTTAGATGCTGGAGACCCAGCTTTACTTTTCTAAAACAAAGTGTTCAGCTTGTAAGTCTTTGAAAAAAAGGAAGTCCCTGGTCTTAAGCCATTGGAGTATGGTTTTAAGCAATAAGGAGAATAAAGGTTTGATGAACAGGACTGAATGATACCGTAGTGAGAAAACCACGCTCTCCACCCTAGACACGCTCACCCACACAGAGGAAGCTTTTTACTTTTATGCATTTCAAGTACTGGAATAATTGAACATCAGCTTGGCAATAAGAGCCGGACGGATTGAGAGCCAAATCCAGATCTTGCCCAGGGGATTAGTGCTGACGTAAATGGTACAGTTTGGCTCAGTTTAAAAAAGAATAGAATTAAACCCAGAATGTGACCTAAATTTAAATGCATCTGAGTTTCAGGGAATGTCTTGCCATTTGTGTGCAAAAACTTTCAGAAATGTCATTATATTCTAGAAATTTTCATCATTTGTCATATGTGTGTGCTCATGAGTATATGCGCGCGTGTGTGTGTGTGTGTGTGTGTGTGTGTGTGTGTGTGTGTGTATGCGTGTGATAAGGCAGGGTTGCTCACTCTGTAGATTCAGGTTAGCCAAGAACATATTATATAGCTCAGGCTTACCTGAAGGGCTCAAGGGAGCATTAGTTCTCTTGTGTTAGTCCCCTAAAATTCTGGGATTCCAGGTGTGAGGCATTTTATCTGACTAATTTTCATCATTTTTAAAAAAATGATTATTTGAGAGAGGCACAAATTAGAACAAAGTATAATGATACATGTGTGTAAAATTTATTAAATCTATTACTTTGTATAATAAAGTAATAAAAAACTTAAAAATTAAGAATAAAATAATGATGACAGTTAAAATGAAATTCAGTGTTAACACTGGGAACTATATATCTTAAGTCAAATATCAAATAATAGAATGGTATATGAAACAGCTCCCAGTTTTTGGTTGATTTATCTTATAAACATGGAAATTACATAAGAAATTCTAGGTTTCAGTGATGTTGCATAAAATGTGATGTAGCAGCACAGAGATCTGGGAATGTGTTTGATATGGTACCTGAAAGCATGTGAGTCATACAGTCTGCAGGAGCCTCTGCTTCCACATTTTTTAAATCCCCATTTGAGGCATGAAGTGTCAATCAAAACACCAAAATACACAGGAGCTGGGATTCCTGCTGCAAGAAACACAAATAATTGCGTCTAAGTTTTGGGTCATGAATGGTGACATAGAACCACTTACCTTGAGACCAGTAATCACTGCTTGGGAGACAAAAAGCCATAGTTTCTCACAGAGACTTCTTTCTATGGCTAAGTGTTTGGTCCCAAGCTCTGGACTCATGCAGTAACTCTCATTAGTATACCTCCATGTACACATCTCCTGATGCATTACACCCAATGTGAATACAACTTCTCCCTGGACTGACTCACCGAGTGGCCAGGGCGAGGAGCTTGGATGCCATCTTTGAGACCCTCACTCATTTTTAGTACATCCCAAGTCATGTAAAATCTCTACTTGGGTGTCATTCTCCTCTCTCTACTGCTGTAATGTAAAGATTAGCAACGGTATGTGTACAGCTCACTAGTAGATAATTTGCCTAGCATACTTCAGGGCCTTGGGTTCAGTTCCTAGCAACCCCACTCCCAATAAAAGCAATAGCTAAAGATTCCTTTTGCCAATTTCCTTAGCACTCTCTTACCTATTTACTATGCAAATAACCACATACATAATTGCCTAAGGTGTTTGTTCCAAGACCAAACAGTACATTTCTGGCCTCATTAAGGTCATATTCATTGCCTTATATTTTGGATCTCAGTTTTATTGAATGTCTTTTGATGCTTAAAATACTCTGTCCTCTTGCCTAATGCCTTAAGTAGCTTTCTTTCTCTGAAACAATTTGACTTTTCTTTTTTTTTTTTTTTTTTTGGTTTTTCGAGACAGGGTTTCTCTGTGTAGCTTTGCGCTTTTCCTGGAGCTCACTTGGTAGCCCAGGCTGGCCTCGAACTCACAGAGATCTGCCTGCCTCTGCCTCCTGAGTGCTGGGATTAAAGGCGTGCGCCACCAACGCCCGGCGTACAATTTGACTTTTCTTATCTCCCTTTTCTTCTTCTTCTTCTTCTTCTTCTTCTTCTTCTTCTTCTTCTTCTTCTTTGTTTTTTGTTTTTTGTTTTTTGTTTTGAGTAGGGTTTCTCTGTGTAGTTTTGGAGCCTGTCCTAGAACTCACTCTGTAGATCGGGTTGGTCTCCAACTCACATAGATACTCCTGCCTCTGCCTCCCAAGTGCTGAGATTAAAAACTTGCACCACTGTCCTGCCTCCCTGCTTCCCTCTTCTTAATGCACACATACCCTTTGAGTCTCAGTTTAAGTGATTTCCTTCAGAAAGGGCCGTTGCTATGACCTAAAGTGTACTAATTCTGCTCACCAGCCTACAGTACTTGTTCCCTTTCACAAACCCTTAATGCTCTTGGAACAGCTTGTTTAATTGTGTTCCCTGCCAGAACACAAACTATGCAGGCACAGGGAGTTCCTTTCTTACTTGTGCTATAGTGCTCATCGTTGCTCAGTAACTGATTATTGAAGGCACAATCCTTCCTAGGGAGAAAAGATAATTCTTACCAACAAATTCCAACAAAAGTATTCTGGAAGGATTAAAATGAGTTCACAGCTTCATTTCTGTTTTATGTATTGCAAACAGATGGTCTTTTAACATCTGTTTTGCACCATTGTTGCTGTTGTTTATGAGTCACCAACATTTTTACACCTAACAAAGGAACCGTTCAAGGTATTTGAATGAACCATGGTGGGGAAAGCATGTCAAGGGCTTGGCCCATGCAGCAAGGGCATGATTGGTAAATGGCTATGGCAAGAAGCATAGAAAACTCTGGCTAGAAATTGACAAGTTATCGACCTCAAGCCCCACTCCATCAGAGATACCCTCCTCCAGCTAGGTCTTACCTCCTAAAGGTACTCCAACCTTCCAAATGGTGACACCAGCTTGGTTTCTGACACTCAAACAAATGAAACCCCCGGGGTACTTTTCATATTCAAACCACAGCATATAGTTACACAAAATAGTGTACTCTTACTAAAGCCATCCTAATGTATTCATGACACCATCATGACAAACAGGCCTTTGATAACAAACAGGATTTACTCTTAAAATATTGCCTGCTTAAAATTCCATTGAAGTTTTATAAATAGTCATGATATAATTGATTTAATTTAGAATCAATTATAGTCATTTCAGCTTCAGGCAAAACATATGGCAGAAATGGAATAATGACGTCATCCCACAGATCACTTATTATTGACAAATGATCATTATTGTGGAGACGGTTATGGCCCTCACTTTCACCAAGAAGCCATTATCCAGTGATCGTCTACCCTAAAGTCAGCTTTCAGGACAGAATGGGCAAAATGACGTACAGTGTCACCTATACAGTTCTCACATGAAATAGTTTATTGACTGTTTACAAAAAACAATCAGGTAAATGCAAATGAAAAGTAGCCATAAAGACAACAGACTTGCCTAAATACAAAAAGGAAGGATTATTAGAGGCTGAAAAGGGTAGCTAAATGCAGTACATGGCCCTCCACTCACTTTGGAACGAGAGTGTAGAAGGGTGTAGAAGGACATCATTATAGTGAATTAAATTCGGTTGTGTAATATACAGAAGATATAATAACACAATGGTACCAACTTTCTTGACTGTGTCAATACATTGTGGTCATACAAAATGATGACATTTGTACCTGTAGAAGAGTGCAAGCTATGGTCCTTAAGCAGTGATGTGCCAGGAAGTCCATACTCATTTGAAATTGTGCATCAGTATAAACTGTAGGAGGCTCAATTTAGAGAAAGCATTGGAAGAACCTAAGTGGATGCAGTCTAACAACCTGATGATCTTATTGCTATTCTATGGAGCCAGCCTTCCTGAATCCCCCAAAACTGCAAGCACAGTTTAGGCCCTTACCTTGAGCTTTGTCTCTCAGTGAGTGGAACCCTTCTTTATGAAAGAGGCCCCATGTACTTTGAATCCTCCATCAATAGAATCTATCCTTATGCTTACCACAGATCCTTTCTTCTTAGGCCCTTACCCTGAGTGCTGTTCATCAGCCAATAGGACTCATTCTTATTAAGGTTACAGGTGTTTTGATAGTTTGCCAGGGAATTTCAATATAGCTGTCCCTGAAGCTTTGTTGTGATGATTGTGGAGACTTTTCTCCCAAGTTTTACTGTGCTTAAATGTATAAAAAAAATAAACCATGAGGTCAGACGCTGGAAGTTTTGACCCAGATGCTGCTAAAGTAGTGTTGACCCAAGTTTCACTCTTCACCTTTCATGGATTATTTCCCCACTGTCCATGACACTTCCAGGGCCCCTGACAATAAACCAATATAAACACACACACATACACACAATGTTTTAGAAAGAGAAGAAAAAAGTGTCCTTTTGATTATACTTACCAAGAACTCGTATTGCTAAAGTGTAGATACCCAGAGCAAAAGACTTAAGTTGTGGTTGAATGCACCTAAAATAGGAAAAGCACCATTTAGAAAATATGGCCTGAGAGATTTCTCAATGGTTAAAGCACTTGCCACACAACTATGGATCCTGAAGTTCAGATACTCAGAACCCACATAAATATTGAGTGGACTTTGGTAACCTAGCTGTTAGTCCAGCCTGAGAAAGCAGAGGCAGGCAATCATCAAAGCGAGATGGCTGGTAAGACTAATATAAGCTCTGACTAGGAGATGCTGTTTCTAGGAATAAAGTGGAAGGGCACTGGAAGAACATTTGAGGAGATTACCAACATCAATCTAGGGCCTGCTCAAGAGTGCACACCCACATGAGTATACACTATACACATGCAAACATGTACATGTATACACACACACACACACACACACACACACACACACACACAAACACACAAACACCTTTTCATATGACCTTTAATCTGGTCATCATTATCTAATCATTATTCTTTAATTTCATTAATTTTATTTAAAAGAGTGAATCAAAATTTAAAATCCTTACACTTTTAAATATATGATCTACCAGAAATCAATGGTTAACTTTTATTTAAATAATTCTTTAAAATGTATATTCTAATTAAAATATACAAAGTAATGTATATTTTAGGGTCTTGTATATAAAATTGTTTTGAGTCATTCACATAATATTCATAGATTAGAATTGATTAAAAAAACATAACACCCATCATGGAAAATTCCAGTCTTAGCAGTAATGTGTAAAAAATAATAGCCTATAGATCAAAATGGCCAGTTCAAAACACCATGTTATTAAATGTACCTTTAAAGTATTTCACAATTGTCTATTACATACATTTGATGGAAGCTCATTTAATAGAAGATACATTTTATCTGTGTTATTAAGATTGACTCCAACATCAGAAGCCCCAAGTGGTGTTTAGTGTAAAACTTCAATGATGTAGGTTTTAACATTGCTCTAGATCAAGGGTTTACAAATATATTGAACTAAGAAAACTCTTTTCAGCTATAAAAACCTAAAGTGGGCTCATCAGACAGTGGAATCTGAGGCTGGGGCCAATTGTTTCAAAAAGCTATCAATAATCATGACCACAGAGAAGAGTATATGCTGTATTTGATAATAAAGTTGGAGTGAGGAAGCACTCACCTCAGGAGTAGTATATACCCAGGTATGCCACCTAGAGATAACGTATATGACGTGATGACTGAAATCACAAGGAAATACAGAAACATTTGGGGACATCCATTATCTTTCTGACACCTGCCCATCATGCCTGACCAGTTTCCTGACTTAGGGGCTGCAAGTCCTACACAAGTGCAGTTAGAAAATATCTGTAACACAGTAGAGAAAAGTCCAATTATTAAGATATATTTAATTAAATCAGAAGTTACATATTTATTTTAAATACTTTTTAGTATAATATACATGTATTACATGAGCAATGGGGAATACTTTTTGCTATATTAACATATATTAACATATTAATATATCAACATATATTAAGGTAAAGTCTAATAGAGTATTTCGCTGTTTAAATAGTGACCTACAGTCTACACACGACTGTCACTACTATTTCATGCTTTGATTATTGTCATGGTTATCTTTGTGCTCAACCTACTTTGACTCTCACCAACCACAATCTGCTTTCCACATAGTAACCAAGTGAACGTTCAAATTCTCTCACTGACCTCAACCCTGAAATTAGGATTCATTATACATTTGTAAGAATCCCAAATCACTGTAGTGAATTATCCATTCTTATCATGTAGCTCCCAGATCTCACCCTGATCTCTTTGGTCAACAATCTCCCCTATTACCCTCTGTATTGCTTACACAAATGGCTCCCACAATGGCAAATTTGCAGGTCTGTTTTGTCCTAGAACCACCCCCTCCCCAGCTTAAACACAGCAAATTCACCCATATCTCATGGTCCTGTTACTCCCCATTCAGGAAAGTTTCCTCTTGCCTGCTCAGCTTCCCTTTGTCTACTTAGAGATTTCTTTAGAGAGAGCTTCCATGACCTCCCCTTCTAAACCACAGCTCATCTGTCTGCTCTGGTATCCTGACTCAGTCCCTGTCACTATGCACATGGCTATTTATGTTTAAGCTTCATCTCTACCAGAACATAACCTCTATGAAAGCAAGATCACCCTGTCTTGTCACTGCTACATATCGAGAGCCTAAAATTGACCTCATTTTCAGTATTTAAGAGAAAAAATCATTAAATAAATGAGCAGAATTAGAAGATATGGAAGAATTTACCTTGTCTTTTAGGAAAAAATAATCCTTATACATAAAAGAGAACTAAATATTGAATATGAAGATGTAATTTTTATCACCCATGGGTTATTTCTGTGCAGTTTATTTATGAGAATCTCATGATATTTATTATATATTTGTATCATACATTAAAAGAGTCCTAGTTTTTTTTTCAACTTGACAGAAGTCAGAGTTATCTGAGAAAACTATAACTGAGAAATTGCCTTCATAATATTGGGTTGTAGTCAAGTCTGTAAAGCATTTTCTTAATTAGTGATTGATATGGGAGGGCCCAGTCCACTGTGGATTTTCACCCTTATGCAGGGGTTTCTGCCTTATATGAGAAAGGAGAATGAGCAAGCCCCAGGGAGCAAGCTAATAAGCAGCCATCCTTTAGGGCCTCTGCTTCAGTTCCTGCTTCTAGGTTCCTGCCTTGAGTTCCTGCCCTGGCTTCCTTGGATGATGGACTGTGATGTGGAAGCATAAGTGAAATAAACCCTTTCTTCTCCAAGTCATAGTATTTTATCATAGCAATGGAAATACTAACTAAGACAACAAGTTGTCATTTTCATCACTGAAGAGTGAATTTGCAAATAAAGAATGAAATAAAGTTGACACAGAATATATATATATTCTAATCCTGATCTTGTTTGATTGCTGTTATATGTTCCTGTGTCTCACTATCATCTGAGATGTCCTCAAATGTGTTGGGCCAAGCATTCATAACTAGCCAATAATTATATTTAAATATATTTGTGCTGTTCAGTTTTTATGAAAGACAGCATTTGGCCTGAAATGCCAAGATGTGATTAGAGGAGGGAGTCTGTTAATGACTGAAGGACATCAAGTCCTTTACAGCTAGTTTCAGTTATGCACTGAATGCTCAGCCCCAGTTTACTTATCTCACTGCTCCTGTGTGGTGAAATATGGAGGTAAGGCCTTTGGAAGGTCAGGAAGATAACGTTTTCAGGAATTAGTGTCCATATAAGAAAAAAAAAACACTTTAAAGGTTAAACAGTACTGGGGATTGGGTTTCCAGTTGACAGGATTTGTGGAAAAGACTAGATCATGAGGGTTCTGAATTAATCAATAGGTTAATTCTTTGATAAATTCATAATATGGTGCTATTATTGGAGGTGGTCAAAATGGGAGAAGGGGCTAGCTGGAGGAAGTTGTCCCTGTGGAGGGCTTTGGAAAGATGTAGCCTGCCTTCTGATCCCCTTTCCATTCCAGTTCACTGTGAGGTTGATGGTGTCTATCGCACAGTTCCCTGCAAGGTAAACTGAAGCACCACGGGCCCAGAAATAGCAAGCCTAAGGTCCATGGTCGAAGACACTGAAAAGTTGCTCTTGAAAAACGCTTTCCTCTCTTCAAATGCTTCCTTTCAGGGAACTGTGAGAGTGACAAAAGGCCGACTACGACAGACACCTTGTCCTTCCTTTCTGCCTTCTGCTCTGAGGACATCTGCAAACCAGGTAGTCAGCCCTCATCTCACACTGGACCCACTGGCTCTTTCGGTTGGACTTCATTTCTACAGCTGTGGAGAATAAATGCTTGCAGTTCAAGCCATTTGTCTCAAACACCTGGACAGACTGAGCGAGCTTCCTACCTGGAGTTCTGACTCCATTCCCACTCTACAGAAACTCGGCAGCTCAGACCATCTACTCTTGATCAAGCAGAGCTGCTTCAAAACCATCAACTTCCCTGGAATCAGTTCTGGGTTCCTGGATCCATATCTTCACATATAGATCTCTTAACCCCCCATATTTGTGCTGTTCCTAAAACCTCCTGTATCTACTAACTTTGAGATCAGGGGACACAGATCCTAAAGTAGATCTTAAAAGTGACACAGTATGTTTGGGACTTTCTTATTCTGGGCTAATAATTTTCACAATATAATGAGAGATGTAGACTAAACAATTATGAATGTTGTTATACCTGTTTCATTACTAATCCTTTCCTTAATTCTTTCAGTTTTAGCTCCACAAGAGTGGTTTAAATTCCCTATATTTATATACAAATACAAGGGTTGGGTCAGAACAAGGGGTTCTGCCTGGGTGACCTCCCAAGATCCCATTGGACCAACATGGGTCTACACAGTAGCCAGTTAATAGGCAGATACATTAGGAGAAGTTTCTTACAATGCTCTTTCCACTCTGACTGGAGGATTGACAACCAGCAAGACAAGCGGACACATATGTGATCCCATTGTCCCCACACATGGGCTCCCATTTTGACTCTGAACATTTACATCTTGAGTTGCAATCTGAAAAGAGAGCTCGTTCATGATAAGAGACAGGTTTGGTTCTGAAAAGAAACGTAAGAGTATAAAATATTACCTCTTAGCAGGCAAGATCCTATTTTAAAAATGTCAATGCTCTTGAGTCATATAAATGCTGTGATATTGGCAACTGTTTGTCTTTTGAAAATACAGTTGTGTTATAGATCTTAGCATCTAAGTGTTAAATATGAGCCAACTGTTAAATGACTCTCCCTTAAGCTATGTCTTAAAAGGTTTGCCCATTCTAGCCACAACCATTTCTTAGCTTAAAGGTCTTATTAAAGTTTACTGATTCCTAGGTCCTGTAATGAATTTCTGAGCTAAGGTGGTTTGGTCCATGGTTACAAGAAAAGTGAAATTCAAGGTATATTTATGACATTATGCATGCTATCTTTTGTAACTGTGTGGACATCAGTATGATGGATATTGCTGATAGTAATGAGTGAAAGCAGCTAACAGTGAACACCCCTCTTGCATCCATTATGATCATATACCTAGTTGCATATGTCTTTCAAATAATGTACCATGAATCTTTTGTCTCTATATTCTCTGATATGGAAATATAGGATATAGATATGATAGGATAAAAGGATGGATTATTGAACTTACTTTTAAAGAGCAACTTGTTTAAAATGTTTTACATTGCTATTGATTTTAGTTGTTGATACAAATTTAAAGTTTAAAATTAATTTTGTTATACTGTATATATATTTCTACTCTCATTTGAGGTACTATGTTTATGTAACTCATTTAAATTGTAATGGATAATTAAGAAATACAGATTAGTAACTAGGCTTCTATGATAGTCAAACTTAGAGTCATGTTAAGTTTTCTAGGTATACATAGATATAATTCAATTAGGTAAGTAGTCTTCAAACATTTCAAAGACCTACAGAATATGGCATTTAAAATGTTTTAAAAACTTAGACTTTCTGGACAATGAGACACGTTTGCTCCTGGCAGAACTGCTTTGCTTCAGAAAGAAAGATGGGGGTTGAAGACATTCCATATGGAGTTTATCTTCTTCTTGGCAAAATAGTCATTTGGGCAAGAAACTGTTCTTGCCTAGACTACTTGACAAAATGTTGTATCAACTAGACATTCAGGACCCATAGGAAGGTGACCACTGAACTTTGAAAGGCAAGATGGTCCTTTAGGTTCCTGCTTCACAGAAGAAACTATCAAACATTCTACAGGACACAGAGAGAAGCAACTGAGAGACTCTAGGCCTGTAGGCTGAAAAATGGATGCCGCAACATTGCAGAAGAACTTTGGGTAACAGTCCAAGCAGCCAGCTGTCTCTGTCATTCTAGATTTTTGGAAGTTGCTTATAATGCATTTTCTTATTTACTTAGATAATATTATATCCTTCTGGGGTCTTTGATGTAGCTGAAGACTAGATAGTCATAATTTTCCTTAGTTATGATAAAATATAAGTTAGATATAAAAACTTAGACTCACAAATATAGGATAAATTGAATATTTTCTTTGAATTTGCCAAATACAAATAGACTAGACATTGTAACTGTAATTCTTGCTTGATAACTGTTTTTTTGTTTTTGTTTTTGTTTTTTTTGGGGGGGTTGGTTTTTCGAGACAGGGTTTCTCTGTGTAGCTGTTTTGTTATATATAATTTTACTATATTAAACTTTAAATTTTCCTCTTTTAATTAAACAGAAAAGGGGAAATGCTGTGGGATAATGCTTTTGTACACTGGTTTAATAAAATGCTGATTGGCCAGTAGCCAGGCATGAAGATAGGAAGGTTAAGCAGACAAGGAGAATTCTGGGAAGAGGAAGGCTGAGTCAGGAGACACCAGCCCACCATCCAGGGAGCAGCATGCAACGGCACACAGGTAAAGCCATGGAAAACATGGCAACATATAGATTAACAAAAATGGGCTGAGTTTAAGTGTAAAAGCTAGTCAGTGGTAGGCCTGAGCTAATGGCCAAGCAGTTTTAATTAATATAAGTCTCTGTGTGTTTACTTGGGTCTGAGTGGCTGTGGACTGGGCAGAACACAGGAAAACTTTCAGCTACAATTCTCCCATATATAGAGGTCAGCGGCATCCTTCATCATCTTTGCTTACAGAGTCCTCTATTATTCAATGAATTTACAACTCATTTAGCCACAAAAAATTTATTGGAACACTCTGAAGTCCTAACTTTGGGAGGATGGAAGATGTTTATAAATATTAATGAATAATACTTATCTTCCAAGTGTTGGTTTTCTTGAACTTTTTTTCTCTTTCTCTAGTCTCTCTACAGGGCACTTACCCACTGGTGTGTCATTTTGGCTTCATGTTATGTATAATGCCCATAGACCTTTCATAATTCAGTTTCCTCCCTTATTTCAATTTCTTTTGTGTTGATCCCTCTCACCGTGAAGAATTTTTTTTAATGGAGGTATTTTAGAGACTTAAATGAATAAACAATATTTTGAAATGTACACTCAGTGGAGGCCAGATCAGTTTGTTTATTTATTTCTATGATGCTAGTGTCAAATATAACTGTTAGCACATAGCAGAGTTAGAAACATGGTTTATGGGACCTGAATCATCAAAGAAAAAAAAATGTCTTTCCATTTGAGTCTAGGTCCTGCTATATGGTGTGGTCAAGCTTGGGTGTCGCTTGAACTCTCAGACCACCTGCTTCAGCTTATCTAGTGTTAGTACTTAAAACATGTTAGTATTGAAATCACATTCATCAAAAGGTGGTATTTAGAGAAAGAACCAGTGCTTTGGGCTCTTGATTCTAATGTGTATCTAACCTATATGATTACAGCAGTAATTTCTTAGTTGAGGTAACAGTCCATCTACTCAGGCTGCTGTGGATTGGGCCATCTCAAAGGTCACGCCAAACAGAACAAAAGGGCATTTAACTGGGTCTCTGCAAAGTCCTCTGGGACTGTTTAATCTTCTCTTCCATGAAGTGTTAATTGCTGGCTAAGATGAATGGTTTCATCTGAAGCTGTAATGACAATAATGTCTTTGAAAGACCAGCATCAGTCCCCATAGGCCCTTTGAGGTCAAGGTCACAGATGATTGGACCTCCAATGAACCTTGATGTGATGGAGGCCACTCACTCACATGCATATCAGGAAGGTCAGGTTAGACTGGGCACTTGCTCAAACTCACATTGTTTGTTAGTCACAAACCTGGGAGTGGACCCTCCCAGGCCTGTTGCATCTAAATTCTTGTTCTCATATCAGCATTATTCTCCTTACTAAAAAAAAAAACAGATATTCCCTCAGCTGTCAGCTCAAGCTTGTCAATAAAGGACCTCTTGGGTGTCTACAATCAAAGTAACCTTTCAAACAAAGCAACATAGGACAATCTCAGGGGAAGCATTTTGCATTAAAGTTAATTATTTTACATTACTGGGGGAATATGTTTACTTTGCCATCTAGGGTAGACTCTAATTGCAAACACATCTATATGAAGGATGTGTTTGACAGTAGAGTTGTGGCTTAAAATTTTAATTATAAGAAGAGTTCCAACAAACACGTTTGAGTGTTTATTCCCCAATGAGACTTGTTCAGAGAGCTGTGCTGAGAAGTGAGGTGCTTTCCTAGTGGTGCTGCCCTTCTTCGATTGCTTCCACTGGCACAGCTATGCTCGAAGGTTAAATCTTTGTCGTTTGTGGGGGATGTTTTAAGAGTATGGAAAGCAATTCTGAAAGAGGAGTTTCAGAATGCACCAAACAATGCCAGCATTGACTACAATTCAGCTACAGTCTCTCAAGGTGACTCTGCTGAAGAGGCTAGTACTCAATGGTTATATTATCTTTTATTTCTTTAAAATATTTCATCTTTTATCATGGAAACATTCATAATATGAACCTCAAAAGTTTGCAGCTGTTGTCTATGTATTCACTTTGCCTTAGAAACAGCATAATGCAGAAAGAACGGTATACTTTGAGTCATGCCTGTGTGCAAGGTCAAGATTGCCTTTGATAGACATTAAGTTTGGGAAGCAAACTGACTTTTTAAAACTCACTTTCCTTCAAAGAAGTTTAGCAAAACTAACTTGCGTAAGAGGGTAGAGGATATGCATTAGAAAATGAAACTCATGATGCTTTCTAAATTGAAAACTACAAATGATTTCACCATGCTGGTCTATAATGAATATAAAAGGTACGGCCAAAGACAGCACAGGGCTTCTATTCTCTGCAGAGTCTTCTAGCAATTCATAGTTACCATTAACACTCTTATTGTCCATTTCTGACCCCAGCGGACTCTTCAGCCTCATAATCCTGCTAGGAATACATTTCTATTTAACTTTGCATTCACTGTTTCCATTTTAAACAGGAGAAATTATAGTGTGTGCTTAGTTGCAAGCAGAAGACGTCATGTTGGTGAAGAAAATGGAAGCTAGAATGTAGAGACAAGGCAGATGATCAGAAAGAGCAAGAGGCTGTCAAAGGACTGCAGAATAGAGGAGAGATTAAAAATGTAGAGGATTAAAAATATCCTCTATAAGCTTATGTGCTTGAATACTTGACTCTACCACTAGGTGGTGGTGTTTGGGGAGGCTGTGGAAGCTTTGGGAGGTGGCATCTGTAGGTCACTGGGTCAGAAGGCCTTGAGGTTTGTAACACAATGTTCCTTCCTGTCTCAGCTCTGTCTCCTGGTCTGATGAGATGGGAGCAAGCAGTTCCTATGCACTCACAAAGCCATGGGGCCACCTGCTGCTATTCCTTCCCCTCTATGATAGGCTGTATATGTCCCTTCAAACTGTAAGCCCAAATAAACACTACCTTTCTCAAACTGCTTCTTGTTAGGTATTTGGTCACAGGCATTGAAAACAAGAAACTAATGAATACAAGACCTGGAGAGCCTGCCTTTCTGCCTCTGCAGGGCTTCAAGCAGTCTGGTAGATTTAATCTAAATCCTCTCTGGTACATGGTAGAGGCTCAATAACATCTGTAGATGAACAGTGTAGAATAATTGAAAGGATACAGACACTTCCTCTGGTGGAGTGATAAGAACGATTCTTAAATGGGATAGTGACATAGGTCTTGGAAGATCCAGCCTTGCATTAAGAAAAAAGCTAGAAACAACACAGTTAAATCACCTACCACAAATGAGATGGCATAGGAATGAGGGTAAAAACAGGAAATGTAAGTTATTCGTGTTCTTCAGACTCAGTGCAAGATGGACAGGTAAAGATAGCTGCCATGAGATAACTTTTTCTGCTGAACTTTGCTGTGTTTTTAACACAGCAGAGACTAGGAGGGATGGCCTAAAGACCAACCCACTTAACTAGGAGTCCAGAGGGGAGAAAAGGCAACTGCTTGCAGTTATTTTATGGCAGGCAAGTGCTAATCACTACCATGTATATGACATTACTTAAGACTTCCACAATCTTAAAAGACAGTTATTATTCTATTTTTAAAACAAGAACATTATAGCCAAATTGATTCAACCCATAAATCATCACTTTACTAAGAATCATGTATTCCCATGATTACATTGTTTCATTTGTTAGGTTAATTTTCTAACATAAGATTTAGCAATTTTTATACTTCTATAAACATTCAAATTCAAATTTGGGAGAAACTACAAATTTGGGAGACAATAACAGATTCTAAGCTTTAAGTAGTATCAGCTATTCCATTAAAAAGTTCCTTTCTATAAGTTATGAGCCTTACAATATTAAATTAATCTTATTAAAAAGCTCTACTGACAATTGAATTAAGCAATCCCATCTCCTCAAGTGATGTCACCAGGGAACATACCCTTGGTAGGACACAGTCAGTCCAGCCACACCAGGATTTTCACATCCCAAGGCAAACAGAGAGAGGAAGAGGAGGTAGCCAAAGACAGATGATCCCAAGTAGAGTTTTGTAGCTTCAAATACACCCAGCCTGAATTTTTTCATAACTATTCCCCCAGAGAATATTCCAAGGGCCACTGCAGGAATGTTGATGAGCCCTGAGGAATAAGAAAAACAAGAGATCTCTGAGCATCACACATGTGTTCTTAGTGATTGCAAAATCCCACCAATGGCCCTGATTTATTAAACTGTGCTTGTGAAAATATTGTTACTATTATTGGTAAACATATACCAAGAGTTTGTGATGAGAATAAAGGTCATGGGTTAACAACAGCATAATTGTAGTATCAGAGCCTCACATTCTACATGACACAATATTCAACTCCATTAACACTGAATGAATTGATGAAACAATGTCTTTTCCAGTAGATGCCCAGAACTAGCATTCTCAATCAGGTGGCAATTGGGTAGACATTAACATTCCTTAACACTATCCATAGTATAATAGGCACAGAGAATGAAGGGAAGTTTGTTGTTGTTTATGTTTTGCTTTCTATTTTCTGGCTCAAACAAAATCTTGTTGATTCAGCCTCTCGGTCTCTTGTTTTGAAGCTCTCCTTACAGCTGAAGTGGCACGTGTTGTCACGTGTGCATGTGACAGGTACTCACACTATCCATCACATTTGGTCATCACTGCAGTCTTGAGAGTACACATATTATTATCCCCTAGAGAGAAATTTCTTCGTGATTATGATTAGCAACGATTAAGACTCAATTGAAGTGTAGGAAGGCTAAAGTCAAGTCCTCTTTCCTCCCTCACTTGGCTGTATTAGTCACATCTTCTTCAAGGTATTAGGAAATGGAATCTTAGACACAGAGTTATGCAACCTCACTAGTCGTCAAGCAAACGTGATTTAAAACCAGCAGAGGGAGTGATCCCACCAGGTGACGGAGAGTATGTACTCAGAGACCTGGGTACCTGGGTTTAGGTATCTTCATTTCAGCCACTTAGCAGCTATACAACTGCAGGCAATTTTCTAAATGTCTCTAAACCTGCCCACTGTCAACTAGCCATTAAAGCCTGAGTATTCCTTTCCTAAATGCTTGGGACTAATATACTTTTGAATTTTCAACAACTTTAGAGTATACACGCATAATGAGATGTCCTGGAGATGAGATCTATATCTCAACAGAAAATTTAATTTTATGTATCGTATACATAGCACTATAACACAGTCTGAAGGTAATTTTATACAATATCTTTAGTGTGCTTTTATTCTGAATGTGCTCAATCACTCAAGGTCAGGAGTCAACTTTCCCACTTGTGGTACCATGTTGGCATTTTTTATTTCTGGTTTGGGATGTTGAACCTGAAATGGTGTTGAGGTGATGAAATGATGTTATTCATGAGTGTCTCTTAGCACAATATCTAACACAGAAGTATTCATTTCTACCAGATTGGCAAAGATGAAATAATATATGGGAGTGGGGAGTATACCCTTCATATTTAAGAAAGACCAGGCCTAAGATATAGGTATGTGATCCCAACTATGCAGGAGATGGATACAGGGAGGTTATGAGGCCTGAGTCTAATAGAGAGACAGTTCAAAGGCCAACCTGGGCATTTTAGTTAGATGCTATAAATAAAATGAAAGAAAGGGATTGGGGATGTTGCTCATTGGTAGAATGCTTGGCTGGTATGTGCAGGTGCCTGTATTCAACCCCTACACATCACAAAATAAATACAAATAAATAAAGATATCATTACTACTCTCTACTTTCTTTTATTTTTATAATTTATATACTTAATCTTTTAACTAATCTTCATGCAATTAAAGGAAATAACCTTTCTGGCTTACTCTTATATTACCTTATTTTTTAAAAATGTATCTACCACGTATCTATAGATGAAAGGTTATTTAATCCATCTTTTTTATTTGACTATAAGTTGTAAGTCTTAATATTACAATTGACACATTAGAAACCAGCCCAGCCTGGCTAAGGACATAGCTCCAGGGTAGAGTCTAGGTTAGAATTGGGCTCATCTTCACAAGGGTATGACTGTGAACTTACTAAAATGGAATAAAGGAGATGCTACCTTTGCTCTCCAGCTAAAGTGAGATTTGTGGAGTGTGGCAAGTGAAGGAGATGGAAGTGTCCTGAGACTTTGAAGGGGCAATAATCAGCTAAAAGACGTGTGATTGACATTTTAAAAATGAAGAACATGCTAGGAAGAGTGTAACAGATCTCTGGCTACTTGTGCTTCAAATTCATTCATGCTAACAATTTCTCCTAATTAAAAATAAAGTCTAAGCGTGAAGACAGAATTCTCTCTCTCTCTCTCTCTCTCTCTCTCTCTCTCTCTCTCTCTCTCTGTAGCGTTTGTGTGTGTGTGTGTGTGTGTGTGTGTGTGTGTGTATGTGTATGTCTCACCTTCTACTCTACATCTTAGAAGTCAGCTTTGCTAGGGATTCTGTGTCTATTCTGTTAGTCCTCATGGTAATGTGAATGAGAAGTGTTAACCACGGACTCAGACATTTGAATATTTGGTCTCCAGTTTGTGGAGCTGTTTGGAGAATTTACAAGGAGGTGCAGCCTTGCTGGAGGAAGTACTTGACTGGAAGAAGGCTTTGAGAGTTTAAAGCCTTTTTCCACTCCAGTTCTCTCTCCTTTATGTTTATGTTTGAAGATGTAAGCTCTCAGCTTACTGCTCCTGACATCACACCTGCCACTTGCGGCCATGCCTCTACCCAGCTAAGATGGGTTCATTCCTCTGGAAACATGATCCAAAATAAACTCTCTCTTCTTTGAGTTACCTTGGGGATGGTATTTTATAACAGCAACAGAAAAGCAAATGATACAATCCCTGTTTTTATCAACACATATATAATAAATACATAAAACATTATGTTTTTGAGAATGTTGGGAAATTCTCAGTTATCAGTTTTCAGTCTTCTGGACATGACAAGACCCTGTACTCATGAACTCACAGCTGCCACAGTTACTTGTGTAAGATCAAAGTAGCCAAAATTCCAGCATGAGAGAAGGACTCAGGAACCCCATCCCTAACTGAGGAACTTTTGACTATTGATGGGTGCTAGAGGAAGGACTGTTGGTTTTCTTAAAAATGTGGATACTTGTGGTAGACCATGCTTCAGTGGATGGTCCCATATCCATAACTATATGGGCAGCATAAATTGTACTCAGTGGGATATATATTAACACACACACTATCTATCTATCTATCTATCTATCTATCTATCTATCTATCTATCTATCTATGATAGATAGATATATATCATATATATAGTATATATATGATATATATACTCACTATCCAGTAAATATATTGAATATTGAATATGGGGACTAGTGAATCTGAGGGAAGCTTCAGGCAGGAGTGAGTGTGTCTATTATCAAAATAAACTGCATGCATGCATGAAAGTCTCAAAGAACAGCAGAGGTTTCTGAGAACATCATGGCCAGCAGAGTAACAATCTGCAGTGGGGGAGGGGAAATAGGGTAGTTCAGTTCTTCAGTTCAACACAACTAAGTAGCTGGTATTGGTTCAAACTAAAAGAGTCCTACTCCAGGTAGTTTATTTTAGGCATATTTAAGCACAGCACACTTTGCTGAAAAGTTTCCTGGTGATAATTAACTCAATCTCATGTATACAACAAAGCTTAAGATATAACTACATTGAAACTCTTTGTAACGTATATGTGACATCTTCCATGAAGATGAGTTCTATAGATTAACTGAGAAAAACAAGCTCCAGATAAGTCTGAGGGAGGATCTGTTGTGGTCTTGGCCACACAGATAGTGCAAAGGTCATCAGGCTGTTAACCACTTCTGCTCCTAGCCTTCGGGGCAGATAACAGGTTATATATCTACCTTTGAAGGGACAACCCTGTGTGTTTAAGGTTCCTGGTTCCCCTAGTACTTATCTGTGAGGACAAGAACCTCTGTGCCTCCCATAAAAAAACTAGTAAAACTTTGTTTAAAAATATCCCAGGGATCTTCTACAGGTTTCAGACCTTCTACAAGTGCAGTGCCTCTACCCACTGATCCATCTCTCCAGCCCTAATTTTCTATTATGAACATCTCTTTCTAAATAATGTTCTTAATTTTCCTTTATGAAAAACAGGTTTCAATTTGAAACTTTAAGAAACTCATTCATGACTCCAGTATGGGAGAGATCAAGTGCCCAGACGCAGTGTTGTATGATACTGAATAATGAGGAACAGGCACATCTTCAAAGACATAGGCCTTCATGCAAATTCCTGGGAAGAGGTTTTAGGTTTGTTTGTTCATTTTTTTTCTCTTTATTCTGAGTGAACCTTGTCTTTCATATTATATAAAAACTTTATTAGAAATGGATTTATCCAATAAGTGAAAACAGAAAAAATTAAATATTAATATTATAAGTATTAGAAAGACATTTCAGTGATTTGGGGACTTAATGTACAGTTTTAAAAACAGAATCAAGATAACACAAGAAAGAAAATGACTTAAAAATGGGCGTAATTAAAATGATGATCATGACCATTATCAAAATTAAAAGGTCTTACTTATCAAATCAGGTAGGAAGGAATGAGGAGTAGAGGGATGGGAAAATATATTCAGATTATATTGTCTGAGGAAAAAAATCTATGTTTAATAAAAGGAAAAAAATTAAAAAAGCAAGGTAAAGTATATGAGAAATACTTACAACACACACATTTAATGAAGAATTTGTATCAAGAAAAATATACAGTAGCCAGAACTTACCAAGTGAAAGACTGCCAATCAAAATAAATAAATTACATGGGCAAGTGACTCAAACAAGTTAATAGAAGGGAATATTGAAGTGACTAATGAACCTATGCATACATACTCAACATAAATGGGCATAGGGTAAATGACATCACAATGAAAAAGGCTGAAAACATCAAGGTCTGGTAAAAATGTAGGGTGATTAGCATGCACTCACATATTCAGTACATATTTAAATGTGCTCAGCCATGATGTTTCTTAGCAATATCTACTCTATCACAGATTGCCTATGATCTAGTATTTGCACACCATGTGCTAATCAAAGAAAATGAATATACCCATAGAATGATGATGGCTGTGTGATCTACAGTAGCCAAAAGAATAAAACTATCAAAAGGACCATCAGCACTAATGTGACTAAATATAAGTAATTCATGGTACATTGATATCACAGACTAGTCCATGGTAGTGAAAAAGAGCCAAACATGGGTATTCAGAACCGTGAATGAATCTGAACATCAATTGTTCAAATTCTATGAGGCTCAAGAACAGGTAAGGCTGGCTTATGAAGATTGAGTCTACAACAGTTCTAGCCATTAGGGAAAGTATGTGTTGATAATAATCTACTTGGGTAATAGGATGCTCTAGATGATGGCTACTTTATACACACACACACACACACACATACACACACACACACATATACATAATTCATTCAGTTAAGCTATATAAGAAACATCTTCAGACTTAACTGATGAGAATAAATTATATCTTGACATATAAAACTACATATAAGATGAAAAAGACTATCTCAAATTTCCATTGCTTATTTATTTGTTTTCCTTAAACTCAGTATACAACACTGATAGATATGGGAGAAGTTCTGAGGGAAATTTCTAAAATATTTCTTATGCTCAACCAGTAAATGATACAAGTGAGCTTTTGAATCAATTAATATTGGAAACAAAAATTTCAGTAATCTAATCTTGAAACTGCTAGAATGTTGGAGAACAGACCAAACAAGCCAGTCACTTTAACATCTAAGTGCCCATTATTTAGAATTTGTTATAGGAAAATTACATCTTCCAAGATATACTCAGATTTTTTTTTCTTCTCTTTTCAGGGATAGATATATGGAGTGATTTTTAAAATTTTCTGTGAAGAGGGATCAGAGAGATGGCTCAGAAGCCCAAATCTGGTTCCCAGAATGCACATTGGTTGGCTCACAGCCACCTGTAGCCTCTTCTGATCTACACAGACACATGCACTCATGTGCACAAATGAACACACCCACCCAACACACACATTCACCCACCCATACTCACACACTCCCATAACACATTCATACCATACAAAATATTAATAATAAAATAAATCCTTTAACAATTTCTATGAAGAAAGAAATTACTTTAGAGTCTCATATCTTAAAGGAGTATGTCCCAAGAAACAGAATAAATGTAATACCTCAAAATGGTGATTTTTTTAAATGAAATATTCTTGGAGAAAAGGAGCCAATCATGTTTTAAATCTCTAATTTTATACAGGATGATAGCCCTGTGTTTAAATATTATTTTCTCTCTTTTAATCCCTTGTTCTTGTTTTGGTCCTTGAATGGTGTTCTTGTTCTTAGCTACATTAATATGCTATGTATACAATCCCTTTAAACAACATATTCTCCAGATGTCAAAAATATCCCTTGACTCTGAGTCAAACATCAGCTTTATTATAGAAGGCACAGTTATACTGTCTAAATGCACGCTGCATGCAATCCCAGACACCATGCATGCAATATTGCCAATGTTGTAAGGCGTCAACAATGCCTAAAACACAGGTACCCAATATTAGCAATAATCTAAAAAAAAATCTATGCTAGACTCACTTCTTTGTACTTCTTAAAGAACTGTGGGGAATTCTCTCAAAGCCAACCAGTCACAGTCACAAATAATTCTTGTTGCAAAATTATAATACACACCCACTGTGTATATGCTAGAGTTTTAAAAGTTTGCTACTTTACTTCATCTAAAATACCCTAATTACTTTAGGTTAAAAACTAGAACAATCTAATATTACTAAGAATGTGCAAGGTTCATCAATGATAGTTTCTATGGGAACACATGACAGACAGGCGGGCATACCAATGACAAAGTTGGCTTTGGAGGATGACTGCCCATACTGCTGCTCAATGTACTTTGGTTTATATGTCACCATGCCAAATAGAGAATTGAACTGAACAGTGCTTGCACACAGGTATAAGATGTATACTGGATTTCTAAGAAGAGTCTTCAGTGATGGAAGAAAATCTGTAAGACAAAAACAATATGGAGTCCTTAAAGACAGGGTCTCGGGTAGTAGACATTGCAATCTTCAGGGATGCAGTCTGCCTGGGTTTGAATCTAGGCACATACACTCCTACAGGAACACTATGTAGGACCAATAAGTGAGACAGGGACAGACCCCACCAGCTGATGTTCAGTAACAAAGGCAGAGCATTTCTCCTCATCCTCCATCTAGAAGCCCTAGGCTGGACATCAGGAACTTCCATGTGAGTCTCTTTCTCCCAACATAGTTCATAGCTGTCTCCTTTAGTGAGTGTACCTTGGTGTTAAAGGGACCTTTCTCCTACTCTCTTCCTCCCATGATTCAGGCAATTAACTTCAACAAGTTGAAGAATGTCTTTAAACATAAATACAGGATTGCTTGAAAAGAAAGAGATGGGGACAATTTCTCGGTCATCAACTTCCCTGAGGAGAACTCCTGAGAACATGCCTGGCCTTTGCCTGCCTTGCACTTACACCCTTGCTGAGACACACATTTCGATATATTGTTCAAACAGGTGGATCTTACGTGTAAAAGGCTCTCAGACATGGAGTTATAGCCTCTTCTTTTCTGTCTACTCAGACTTCTGCTGAGCAGCTACTATGGAGAAGAACAATGGTGTATGAGAGGGTGAAGCCACCCAAAAGGAAAATATACAGGACTTTTGCTCATCTATCTGCATAACTTTTTCAATAAGAACAACTTTCTGACCATAGGTAATGGGATCCACAAAGCCTGCTCATGCACCAGGCATAGATACTGATCACACTGCCTGATAAAGCAGGGAGGGGCTTGGTCCTGCCTCAACTGAATGTACCAGGCTTAGCTGTCCCCCCAATGGGAGAACTTACCCTGTTGGAGGAGTGGATGAGGGGGGGGGGAGGGGAAAAGGAGGGGGAGCAGGAAGAAGAAGGAGGGATGAGAGGAGGATCTGTGGTTGGTATGTAAAATGAATTAAAAAAATTTTAAAGCTTCTGGAATAAATGGAAAAATCAGGAAAAAAAAGAATGACTTCCTCTCTCCATTTCTGCTTCCTGTATTTTTTTTAACATTTCTTTCAGACAGAGGAGCCAAGTACTATTATTCATACACTTCCTCAAGTCCCACTAGGAAGATGGGCAGTAGTAGACCATGATCAAAGAGAATCTGACTTACTTCTTGCCATTTCCATGAATTTCATTTCTTCTCCAGGGGCCATTTGGTAGTTAATAGGGTCATCTATGATGAACTTGGACTTCTCAGATGAGGATCCAGAATCCTCTCTACTTTGGGATCTTGGTAGAGTCTTGGGTAAGCACCAGAAAGGCACGGCTGCAAGGAGACTTAGGAGCCCTGCTATTAGGTAACCAAGCCACCAGGCCCCAACCCACTGGGGATCCTTCGGGGTGATGGTTATGTGGTCTGAAAGACAGAGTTTTGTTACGTAGCAACTTTTTCAAGGTTAGGGTGTTGAAATGAGTTACTGCAGAAAACAAGTTCAAGCAACAATTCTACCACATCATAAAAAACTACCCAACAGGGTCAGGGAGATGGCTCAGAGAATGAGGACCAAAGTCCAGATTCCCCAGAACACACACACACACACACACACACACACACACACACACACACACACACACACACGATCTCCAGGAAAGGTGTTCCTGGAGGACTTTAGTTTTTCTGTTTGAATCGTGGGTTAAAGAGTCAGAGACTAAAGGCTGTGAGAGGCTTTGGCATTATAGTGTGCTCTGGGGCTGTGCCTGGAGCATAAGGTGAGTACAGCAGGTGAAACACCCTATAGCCAGCTGCTCCTTCAGAAGTACTTGCATCTGATTTATTTATTGAATGTCTAAGATTGTCCTCAAAGAATAATGGCTGCCAGTCCCCCAGGTAATTGCTTAGTTGGAGAAGCAGCACAGGAGAGAGGCTAAGACTAGGAGAGAGGGAAGTGTGGTCTTTCACTCCTATGTGTTTTCTTTATTGGTTGATATCACTATAACCAATGTTGACACATCTGAGACCAGCGAGAGCCAGCAGGAGCCACAGTTTCAAGCCTGAACTGTGCTAGGTGTATTTGAACTGGCAGCTGCAGAAGACAATCTGCCTTCATAACAGACCACAGGTCACCCTGTTTTAATCACTACCTGTTTATCCTTCCGTACCCATAACACCCGCATCTTCAGCATCAATGTGTATTCCAGGGACTATTTTTGTTTTAGGAAAGAACGCCACCTGGCCATTGAACTAAAAGCAAACTTTTCGGACTGGAGAGATGGCTCAGTGGTTAAGAGCGCTTGCTGATTTTGTAGAGGATTAGGTTGTATTTCCAGCACCCATACGGTAACTCATAACCGTCTGTAACTCTGATTTCAGGGCGTCTGGCAGCTTCTTCTGTCCTCCTCCAGTAGTGAGCACTCATTTAGTGTGCATACATATGTGCGTGCAAATATTTATACACATACTTTTTTAAAAATTTTAAAAAAACAAAAACAAAATTTGGTATTTTTTTTCTTAGTGCCATTAAAATTATAGTAATTAAAATTAGTGAATAAATAAAAATAAATTCAGGCTGGCAAGATGGCTTAGTGTGTACCAAGCCTGGGCATCTGAGTTCCATCCCAGGACCCACATGGTAAAAGGTGACAACCAATTTGCACAAGTTGTTCACTGATCTTCACAAGTACATCATGGAATATGCACACACAGAGAAGTGTAATTTAATTAATTAGTTAATTAATAAACCTACTTACCTAGATTCACAAAGCCAATATCAACATACAGTTTGGCGCATAATGAACCCAAGAGGAAGCCAAAAATGGGCCCTATAATTGCCACTGTCTGCACACACCCTGGAAAAAAAAGGAAACCAAACCAAAATAAAACATATTAAGAAGGGAAGAGGATAAGAGAAAAAAATAAGAATACCAACCATTTGGCTTTGCCTTGATAAATTAATAAAATGCTAAGAAGCAGGAAATATGAATGAGATGCCATTGGCAGCTGCAAATTAAATACCTCAGCACCTCATCTGTGGGTGTGTCACTGGCCACTGTTTCAATGCACTGGGAAATAAGTCCTTCTCTATTTGGGGAGAAAACCATTACTTCTAACACATGACTCTGACAAATTTAAATTCCAAACGTGAAGCAAACTTTAGTTCTGACATTTGTGAATGTCCACAGTTTAGGAATCCTAGTCCTTGAGAGGTGGAGGAAGGAGCTAGCGGCCACTTGAGATAAAAACAAACAAAGAAAACAGAACTGCACTAATTTGGTAATCTTTCAAAGAATTGTTTATGACTAGTTAAGCATAAGTTCTGTTTTGACATTAAAATGGATTTTTCCCAACTCGGTGATAAAGAGCACTTGCTCATTCATGCGGAGCTTGTGAGGAAGCACTGTGGAGAGAGTGTTGTCTCAGGAAGCAGCTAGCAAAGGAGGCAGATTTTGGAGCAAGTTAAGTTTTTCTAGAAAGCTCACCACAGGTCAGGGGTAGCCTGGAGGACGATGGGAGCAGGTTACAGGGGCAGAGTCACTAGTAGGCAGAAAGGCTGTCCTGCTCAGGTAGGTGTCTCCCACATGCCATTCCCTCAGTGCAAACACGCATATTCCTGGGAGATTACATGAACTGGAGGCATGGAGAGCCATTCATTGGCCTCTTCAGATAGAAGCAAGTGTAAGACCTTGTGTAGCGTCTGAGCACCTCCAGAGGAAGGTAAATCCTAGCCAGTCCCCGGGAGCGTTGCTTAGTGCACCCCCATATAGTCTTTCTTTCACTCCTGAGTTATGCTCTAGTTTTCCATCAGAGCAAGAGCCTGTTCTTAATTTAAGTCTGTATTGGTATATGCAGGATATCAGGGATTTCTGTGATATGTGCCCAGAAACACAGTGATTCTTGGTGTAGCCTCTCCTTCAATCTTGTCCTTTGTCTCCAAAGGCTACACATTCAAAAGGTCAGAATTCCAAGAAATCAAAACTGATGTATGAAACACAGAAGACACAATAGTCATCCTTGCAGTTCTAATTTGTAGCTGAATTCCAGGGTGTAAGACACCCATTAAATAGTGCTTGGATGTATCTGACTTTAAGAGTTCACTTCTGCTATACAATTTTGTGTGGAAGATTTTCCAATGCATTTGCCCTTCTTTTGTAGTATACACTGGGGACTGCTGCTGATCTACAGATGGGGTAGCCTTGAGCCTTGCTTATATTCTCTTTATATTTCTTTTCAGTCATTTATACCTGATCTCAAGGTTCCAGAATTCCTTCATATCTCAAATAGGAAAAAATAAAATAAAATAAAATATCCTTCAGTTAACCAGAGCTTTTATAATGCAAGGCAGTTTCTAGAACTGCAGAAACAACAGACACACACACACACACACACACACACACACACACCAAACCAATAACAATAATAACTGAACATCAAAAACAGTCTCTGAACTCTGAAGGCCCCAAGATGCCTTCACAAGGTCCCATGCCATTGCAGTTGAGGTCACAGCTATCTTCTTCTAGTCTGGTGTTCTTTTCCTTGTTCAACAGACACTGATTAATGAAGTGCCTTCACTGTTCAAATCCTTTGTGTATTTCAGACATGTAATAGCTGAGTGAAAGAAGGCATGGAGACTGAGCGCTAAAACCTTCCATGCTAAATTTGGAATAGATGGAAAGGGGGCACAGGCACCCCACTTCTCATGCTGGATGAGGTAGGCATTACCAATGTAGAACGCAGCATTATCCTCACTGGCAAAGTCATCCAGATAGGCGATGCCGAGGGGTTGGATGGGAGTTTCCCCTAATCCTCGCAGGAGATTTCCCAGGAAGACATAAACCCACATGGAGGAGCTGGCATCCCCTTCACATTCTAGAAAGAAAGGTAAAGAAGAGGACTAGAGCTAGCTCACTGTTGATGTTAAATATTATTTCTACATTTCTATACTCGGTTTTAAACTAATTAGAAAGCAGAATCAAAATCTGCCACAGTGCTAATCTGATAAGATTTTGGATGAGGCTGAATTGGTTTTGTGTGTGTGGCTTCCATCTCTTTCACAGATAAATTTGGAGGCCTCACTAAGAGATTCTCACTTCTGCATATTCCTTTAGCTTACTTTCCCTCTTCTTACTTTTGTACCTACACAGAGATACTTGCTTTCTATTCTCCAGCACCTGCCAGCATGTTATCTGAGGCAAACCAGATCATGAACAAGTGCTTATCCACATCTACATTTAATAAAAATTGTGTATTTTTCAATCACAAGCATTTTTTCATTGTTGTCCAAGTTCTACCTGAAACTCAAATGTTTACGTGGCTGATAAGTGCAACACTGGGCTGTATTGCCTACAGTTATATCTGGTAGTAATCAACTATTTTTAGAATTCTGGAAACAAGCCATATAAAAGTTATACATCTTATATTCTTCAGCAGTCCACATCTTCCAACAAAAGTAAAAGATTTTTTGACAATATTTTTAGAGCTGAATCTAAAGCTGACTATTTAAGGATACATTAATAAATGTCATGCCATAATCTGACCATATGAGGCAGGGCAGTTATGTCAGTCACATAAATGAAAGACCGCTTCACAGAGTTCCAGCACTCTAATAAAACCAAGGATGTTAACTGCCTCCAGTAATTAGCACATCTAAACGCCCCCTCCCAGGCACACGCTGGGCTAAGTGGTTCTCGGGAATTTATAACTGGAGTCTTCGCATCCACACTGGGAGGTGGAAGCTATTTTTACCCAGGTGTGAAGGGGATGAAGAAGGAATTAAATGTAACCATGGGAAAAATTTGCATTTCTTATCTGACCTTTTAGATTGATGTTTCTATTTGTGAAATTCATTTTATTTTCATTTCAAGACCCATCTCACTCGGAACCACTGGTAGATAGATGTTCCTAGTCACCAACAATTTGTGGTCTTTTCCACAATATTGAATCACTGGAGTGTTTTACTGGGATCATATCATACAGCTTTATACTCTAGGAGATGTTTGTGTGTATGTGAGTGCTTTGCAGGGCAGGCATGTGAACAGCAGGTGTGCCTGCCCATCCCTGTGTGCCAGCAAAGGCCAGAGCATATTGGTACCTTTCCCCATTATTCTTGCCCTGTCGCCTCAGGAGAGAATCTCTCACGGAACCAGAGGCTTACTCTTCTAGCTGGACTGGCTAGTGAATTTTAGGAACCCACCTACCTGTGTCCCCAGTCGTGGGTCTATAGACATGTGCAGATGTGCCTAGATTTGTGAGTGGGTGCTGGGGATTTGAACTTAGGTCTTCATGCTTGCAAAGCAACCACCCTTTCCCACTGAGCCATCTCCTCAGCACAACTGTAGAATTTTTTTTATACTTTAGTATTTCGAGTAATAATGCTTTTCAGAGAAAAAAATAATAAACTAAAGCATACATAAAAGCTAAAAACTATTTATTTACACAAGTCAATTTTTAAAAACCATCTTACCATCATGTGTTTTGTTTTGTGATTTCCCAATGACTGAGCTTGGTGACAGATTGCTAGACTCTAGGTGGCACGGAGAGATGTTGGGAGTCAGGTTGGAGGAGGGAGAATACTTCTCATACTTCTCATAGCTGTACCTGCATACAGAGAAAATTTTTACACTGGCTGGCTACATCATGCTAAAACAGAGGCTTGCTTTGCCACTCGTGAGGGGGCCAGGCTGGGCTTGCAGTTTCCTTCAAATTGGACTCATCAAACCAAACCAGCACTGAGCAGCAACTTGTCTTATGGCTGGCCAGAAGATGCTGCCTGCCTTTGTGCCGTTCTCGGGCCCTCCATGAACCAGTGACAGCACAGAAAAGCAAGAATCATTTTCAGACTTATCTTAGCAGAAGATAGCGACTGGCCATCATCTACTCCCTTAGAACAAGAGATATCTACGTACATTTGCTGAAGACCAAGGCTGTCTCCAAGTCAGAGAAAAATCGGTATCGTATCAACTCGAGATGTTAGCAGTACACTCACAGGCCAGTTCTAGAGAATGTGTAAAATGCAGCACGGCTCTAGAGCCGTTTGCCCAGAAGGAATTCTGCGTTTTCCCTCCAGGTAATGACTCTTGACTACAAATTAATCCAGCCTCACCCCTCCACCCCCCACCACTTCCTGAGTTTCTTGTTAAGTTGCTACATGCCCTTGCTAAGTTGCCATGAGAGGGCCATGAAATCACTATGGCCTACACAGACTGGCCCTGAACTTATGTGATCCTCCTGCTTCAGCCTCAGACTGGTGGGTATTACAGGCTGGCCTGTGTTATCAGCCCCAAATAATGGCAGAAAACATTTTGTTTTTCTTTTTTTCCGTGCTAGGGGCTGATTCCACTTCCCTTGTGTACAGGACAGCGCTTTATACAGATAAGCCCCAGCCTCAGCCATGACTGCTCTTAAGTTGGGTTTTAGTTCTGAACAGATTTCAAATTCTGCCTATGGCAGTCTTTACAGAATTCTGTGCACACTTCCTGTGTCATCCCAAGCTTGTTCATCAGTATCAGTTTTCAAAGCAGTGGTCATAGTCACAATAAACCTTTAAACACCCCATGTCTGGGTCCATCAATAAAGGACCTGCTGTGCAGGCACGAGGTCTAAGTTCAGATCCCTAGCACCCTGTTAAATGACAGGTGCAGTAGCGGGCATATGCAACCTCAGTACTGGGGAGACAGAGCACGTCACCAGAGCTCATGGGTTAGCCAATCTGTGAATTTCAGCCAATTTCTGAAAAGACAGTCCCCTTGTCTTTTCACAGTTGTTCTCTGTCATCCGTGTGTGTGTGTGTGTGTGTGTGTGTGTGTGTGTGTGTGAGAGAGAGAGAGAGAGAGAGAGAGAGAGAGAGAGAGAGAATGTGTGTATGCTAGTGTGCACACTCATGCTCACAGGGAGGCCAGAAGAAGGTGCTGGGTGCCTCTGAGCTAGAATTACAGGTGTTTGTGCAACATGCAGCTTGTACAGCAAGCAAGGGCTCTTAAAGGCTTGGCCATCTTTTCCAGCCCCACTCTCTACAGCTAATATCCCTATTTGACATAGCACAGCACTCTGTATTTGTGTATTGTTTTCTCTTCCTCCTAAGATCCATGAGCTCAGGGACTTCTTTTCATTCCCTTATTCACAGTGTCTAAGATAATGATCAGCATGGATCTATACTATATCAATACTAGATAGATGAGTTAGTGGAGGTTAGAGAAAGAATGTTAAACTCAGCCAGCCAGAGTGGCCCTTCATAATTAGCATCTATGATTGGTAAGTTTTATGTAAAACCAAGGTTATTTATTTGGAGAATACAGAATAAAAAGTTTGTTTATATAAAACAATGCATATTTACAGAAAGCCCATAATCAATGAACAGTGTTGTAAAAAGCTGTAAAGAATATCCGGTGATGGGGCTGAAGACGTGGCTCACGGTGAAGAGTACTAGTTGGTCTTGCAGAGGACCTGGGTTCAATTCCCAGCACCCATGTGGCAGTTCACAACCAACTGCAAGTCCAGTTCTAAGGCATCCAATGTCCTCTTCTGGCCTCCATGGCACTGCATGCACATCTTGCACAAAAATACAGGCAGGCAGAACATCCACATATATATATTTAAACAAACACCTACAATCCCAGAACTCTGGAGGCTGAGGCAGGAAGGCTGTGAATTCAATGTCATCTTGGGTTGTCTAGTAAATTAAGTATCTGTCTAGCCAGAGCCACCTAGGAAGACATCTACCTTATGAAAACAAGATAAAATTATCATTTAAAAAAAAAAAGGAGGTGAATCTGCCATTGCAGGAAAAGATTAGAAAAAGATGGATGCTTTAGACTTACTTCTCCATGAAGAACTGGGGCACTGCGATGAGCATTGTCCCCATGCCCATGACGAGGCATCCTGCTCCTATTATTTTTGGTCTATGAAGTTTGGCACCAAAGTAGCTAACAAATGTGATGACCAGGAGATTCCCTTTGGGGGCAAGAAGAAGCAGTCATGGTCTAAGAAACAGTCAACAGCAGAAGCGACCAAATGACGCACACAAAATTTATTGAAGCTTCACTCTAAGGAGACAACATACCCAGCCTTCCTGTCGTGCTGCTTTGTCCCTGTGAGCTAAAATGGCTGCGGAAATTACCTTCAGACTCATGACTCATTCGTTCACCCAATCTTTTTTGTCAAAATATCCCACCTACCATCCCCTACCGCTCTGTTTGACCTAACCTAGTCACTTGTTCTTTTAAAGGCATTTTATTAGTAAATTAAATTACAGACAGAGGGCTGGAGGGAAGAGAGGGCACTGCTCTTACAGAGGACCAACACAGAGGTGTTGGTTCTCAGCAACCACACTGGGTGGCTTGCTGCTGCCTGTAACTCCAGCTGCAGGAGATTAGAAGCCCTTATCAGAACTCCAAGGGTACCTGCATTCAAACGCATACACCTAGACACACACACACACACACACACACACACACACACACACACACCTAAAAATTAAAAATAAATCTAAATTATACAAGGTTTCCTCTAGTTGATATTTTTAATTTTTCTTAGTGATTTTGCAGCAAATTTTATTAGTTTTCTCCATTCACTTATGCTTTGGGTTAAAGTTTCTATTAGTTTTCCAATTACTTTTGAAATATATTTTTTGTATTATCTCTAAAGATATTCCCTAAAGAAAGGTATTACAGAAACACTATACTTCACTTTAACTGAAATAAAACATTAAAATCACATTTATAAAATGATACTTTATTTCACAAGACAGGCATTTTTAAAAGTGAATAAAAAATGTTGGTCAAAAAAACAAAAACAACAACAACAACAACAAAAACAGCCAGGCGGTGGTGGCGCACGCCTTTAATCCCAGCACTCGGGAGGCAGAGGCAGGCGGATCTCTGTGAGTTCGAGGCCAGCCTGGGCTACAGAGTGAGTTCCAGGAAAGGCGCAAAGCTACACAGAGAAACCCTGTCTCAAAAAACCAATAATAATAATAATAATAATAATAATAAATAATGTTGATTTTAAAGTAAGAATTACATAATTCTAAAACAGCTCTAATGAAATGTCATGTTACTTTTGTATGTATTCATTTATGTGTACACATTCTTGTGTGTGTGTTTGTGTTGGTGTGAGTATGGAGATTAGAGGTCAACCTTGGGTGTCAGTCCTCAGATGCAGTCTGCCTTGTTTCATAAGATGAAGCCTCCTCTCATAGGCCTGTGGCTTTCTGATTTAGGCTAGACTGTGATCCAGCAAGTTGTAACCTGTCTCTACCCATTCATTCTGCAATAACAAGAAAGGGTTCAATACCATGTCTGGATTTTTGTTGTTGTTTAATATAGATGCAGACATCAAACTCAAGTCTTCATGTTTACATGATACTTTACTGAATGAGCTATCTCCTGAGCTCTATGATTCAACATGTTTTATGGGAATATTTCTCAGGTTCTGTTATATAAAAGAATTCCTAGGAGATGATACAAAAGGAGATACAAAGCTGTTAAAAATGTAAACATCTTGTCATATCCAATTTCTGCTGCTATGGACCAGGGTCCAGTCAAGGAACCTGTACTTGCAAGGTAAGCTCCACTACAGTGGTGTGGATCACACCAGCAATACACCATGAGAAACCTGGGTTAGGGGTGTACATTTTAAGGACCTTTAACATTTTAGCTATAATCATTTGGGAAGTCTCATTTGCAGGAACTCCTGTCTAGATAAAGAAGCGAACCTTTCCCCATCGGCTGGCTGTGGGTGCCAATGGGTGGCCTGACTTTTTGCTGTCCTTGGTGTTTCCATGTTACAGCAGGAGCACATTTCCCATCTGCAAGCAATCATCTGGTTTACTACTGTTCGGACATACTGCCAGAGTTAGTCAATTGGAAAATGAGTGGTGAATTTTACAGCCTGAAGGATAATAATAAGGTCGTGGGAAAAGTAGCTTAGAAATGAGGTCTATGTGCTTGACTCTTGGAAGAATTCAGCTCTTTAAAATTTGCTTTAAAAAAAAAAAAAGCATGAGAATACCCATTTGACACTAAGTAGTGTAAGACACTATTCTGGTTATGTCTTTCTGTTTGTGAAGCTGACTTACATTTTCTAACAATCCTTTTATAGCTCCATGTACCCTCCACCAAACTCTCACAATAAGGGACTGCGGTTCAAAGGCGTTTCTTTGTCACATTAATGAATAATACCATTTCACTACCTGTTCCATCTCCAGGAGTTTAAGTTTCCTGTATGTGCTGTAATAGCAACCTTTCTAAGTTCCCAGGAGAGATACATGAGAAATATATGATAATTTAAAGTCTAAAATAAAAATGAATGGGAACATCTGGGAAGAGGGTCAGGGAATAATGTGCTGGCTGTGTTCACTCAACACCAACATAAAAGTTGGCATGAAGCTGGCACCAGTAATCTGGTACTGGGCTCAGAGGTGGAGGTGTGAAGATTGGCAAATCCCAAAGGCTTTCTGGCCAGCCAGCCCAACTACAATGCTGAGCACCAGGTTCAGTGAGAGACTCTGTCTCAAAAGTCAAAGTGAACAGTAATAAAGGAAGATGTTGGACGTCTACCTCTGGCTTCCACATAGGCATGCACAGGCAGAGTATCTGTGTACACATATGTATGTACATGTTTACACAGATATCACATACATATGTGCATACACACACACACACACACACACACACACACTGAATTGGATATAAAAATTCTTCCTCCATACTTCACGTGGCTAATTGATAAATAGATAAGAGGTCCAGGAAGTTTAATAAATGCTTTACCAAATTTACCCCTCGATTTTTTTCTTTTTATGTGCACACATTCAAAATTTCAAATCTTAGAAAAGAAAGCAAGCAACTGAAGTTATCTTATGTACTAGAAACAAAGACTGAACAAGGAAAGTGTGAGCATTGGCAACTGGAGCCCAAGTGCAGTTGTGAATTGGAAGGTCGATATCCTATTAGCAAACAGAACAGTGAGTGAAGCCTGCTTAGACTCGCTACAGGAGTGAGAAGAAATCCGTTAATTAAGCTACTATGTAACAGGTAGAAGAATCATTTTTGCAGAATAGAAGACATGTAGTGAATCCCTCAACGCAGCCAGTAAATGAAGGGTAAGAAAAACTGAGCCTAGCATGGTGGTGCACACTTCAATCCCAGCACTCAGGAGACTGAAGCCAACAGATCTATGTTATTTGAGGTCAGACTGGTCTACACAGTGAGTTACATGCCGGCCAGGGTCACAGGATGAGATACCATGTCTCAGAAAATCAAAACAGTGAAAGACAGAAAGAAGAAAGAGAAATATGCTGAGTAATAAAATTTTAAAGTAAGCTTACTAAAAACATACAAAACAAATTAATACGTTAATTAAAATAAAAACCATGCAACAGGTGCATTGTTGAATAGTGATGTTTTAAAAGCACTGTATTAAGTCAGAAGCAAGAAAATGGTATTAATTATCACCACTTCAATTCCACATAGTCCCAAGACCAATTGAGTAAGAAAAGGCAAAAATCATTGGCACACTTAGGAATCAAAAAAATAAATAAATATAATAGTCTTCTATTTCAGTCATGTGATTTTCTATTCAGAATATGCTAGAGTTTCTATGGACAATCAATTGAAATTGAAAGAATTTCAACCAAGTTGTTGCATGTATAGATTATTACATATAATTTTTGTTGTATGTATGTGGGGTGTGTGTATATTCACACATGTGGGAACATATGTGTGTGGGAGGAAAGTGCACATGTGTTGCATGTGTGTAGAGACTGGCTGCTGGCACTGGGTATCATTTTGGACCCATTTCCATCTTATATATTGAGGTAATCCAACAGAGAGTTCACACCATTTCTAAGCATCTCTAGCACTAAGGTGTTTCTACATAAAACCAAGGGCGAGGAAAATTAAACTTGCTGATATCTCATTTTCACTGGCACATCTCCCTCCATCCATAATTCTGCCTCTCTCAGCAGGTACTGGCTTCCTATCAATACCCCCTTTTTTTCCATGATGCCGACTATCACCTGACAAAAGGAAGTGACACTGTGATATAAGGAACTGGTATGATTAGGCATTTTAGAACCTTGATATATGCGAGGTCATTGACTAACAGCAATGATGGCCTCTGACAACAAGAAACAGACTTGCTGTGAGATGTCTCAGCAGGCAAAGGCACTTGTCACCAAGTTGATGACTTGAGTTCAATCCAGAGAGCCAACATGGTGGAAAGAGAAAAATGACTCTCAAAGTATCCTTTGACCTTCCATGTGCACCATGGAACACATGTGTATGCCCATGCAAACACACAGACTAAATTAATAACTAAATAACTGACTAGCTAAATATAATCTAAAACAAAACAAATAGAAGCTTGGGTCCCCTCCCTGCAGAATCAGTACCTGTACTTTAACACTCCCCAGACACCACTATGTCCATTAAGGTGTAATTGGCACTGATTCAGGATCTTTGTGAACAAATTAGCTGGCATTCTCTACCTACAATGGCTGAGAGCCTGCTTAGAACATTAGTGGTTAGATTTTATGGGTTAAGAGTCAAATTATCTTAGGTCTTCTTAATCTCCTACATAGTAATTTGTCACCTACCTTTGTGCATGACCTGACATCTTCCTGACCACTAGGTAGGTAAATATCTTTGACTGTATGAACAGATCTCTAACCTGTCCAAAAGCTAATATCATCATCAACCAGGCTCTTAACCCAATAGCAGAGGTTTCCCCTACTTTGCTATGACCACCTACCTGGTATTTCCACCAACATGTTTGGAAGCATCTTGATTTATGGCTTTCTTTGTTCTTAAAACAAAACCTTCATGAAACAGTTACCACATTAGGACACTATTTGGAGTAGCCTAAGTCTGTGTCCCTGGGTTATGGCCATGCATCATCTCCAAAATAAACTATCTGTTATCCCTTTTGAAGTGAGGGCTGTGTTTATTGCAAAAGCCAGAAAGGAAAAGTTTATATGTTCATTGGTTTCACTTTCTCTGTGACATCCCAAGTCACAAATGAAATCAAAATAGCAAAATTTTTAAAAAAAAAAATGAAGATTTAAATATTCCTCTCGTTCAAGGTAAAGTTGACACTAAAGCAGTTAAGAGACTTCCCTGCAATTTTATTTGTCCCAAATGGCACCAGTGACCACTGAGGGGATTATTTTATTTACTTTGAAAAGGCACTAATGTTTCACATTTCTATTAATCCAGGGAGCAGACTAACTGGAACCACACTCTTTCCAACACTTTCAAATCAGTCATTGAAGTCACTCTTTGAAGAGGGAGTCTAAGCAATTTCCAAATGGAGGCTACCTAATTGTAAGTTTTTACAGTCTGCTCTGCTCTTGTGTTCCTGCTGATAGAATAGAATCACCTTTCTCTCTTTCACAGCTACTGTGTAGAAAAATACGTAAGTATCTACTTCTTAAATATTTGGGCTACATTTTGGCAGAGTCCCTTTGCATGTTCCCACATTCTCACTCCTCCAAGAGGTGCTTCCCACATACCACAACCCCAAACACCAATCAGCACCCCATCCTCCTCTAAGAAAAGTCTCCTCTGAGATATGTAACTGATTCATCTAAGGTGTTCAGTCAGAAATACTGGAGGCAGGGAAATTGTTATCAGTTGCCTACTCTGTCAAAGAATGGGTTTCCTTTATGTAGCATAAGGTCCTGGCAGATTTGTCTAAATAGGATTTTACAGGTTGGATGCCAGCAGACAATGAAGGATGACATTGAGCAGGTTTCAGAGAAAGACCTGGGACTTAAAGAGAAAGTCTGGCTTCTGTAATACCTACCGATTTCAAAACTACCATCAATTATTCCCACTAGAGAGGAAGAGATATCAAACCTTCTCTCTATCTGAGTGATGGTGCTCTTCAGATAGCCTTCTGCCAATGCTTTGGCAAAGTAAACAAAAGACAGGGCACCCAAGAACACCTGGAAAACATAAAAGGGCACACATAGTCTGACTAGCTTGGCATAGCTCAGAAGTTACTAAGGAAACAAAATTCAGAGGAAGAGCAATGTTGAACAGCAAGTGTGTTACCATTGACAGTTTGATTCAAGTACTGTTGCAGCTCTAATTAGTCTCAAGACCATGCAGCATTCCTCCCCTCCCCCCAAAACAACCTCTCTAAATTACTTGGCAGTTGAAATGCATGCTGATTTTCATGTAAATTGCATGCAGGATTCCATCTCTCCCGTACCCCTCCAATAAAGACATTAAAGAGAGTCTAGCTTTGAGACTATCAATGAGTGGCATGGAAAAAGCCATAAATGAGTAAGGAAATAAAAGAAGTGAAAATCATAACCCGTACATGTGCCATCTTCTCACAAGTCCAACCTTGCCTATTATACATTTTGAAATCAAAGTCCTGCACTAGCAGGAAACATCCTACACTGAAATGTTCAGTCTACTTTTTTATTTGTTTGGTTTTCTTGAGACCAAGTCCTTTAGATATGTACTTGTTAACTTCATTCTTAAATTTTCAGTGGTTCTTCAGTATCTGGTTATATTTTAATAGATGTGTTTTAATTATATGTGTAAAGTAGTATGCATGTCAATTCAGTTTCGTATTTATTAAAATACAATATTATTTTGTTTTTTTGTTTTTGTGTATTTGCTGTAAAGAAGGGAGACTTGCATCATGCAGACACCTGTCCCTTTCTGTGTAATAAGAAAAGCCAAAGTTTTCTTTCTCAGAAGGAAAACAGTGTGGGTGTGTTTAGTACAATACATGGTGCAGAGCAGTGCTTTAACAAATGTCTGCTTCTCCGTCTCCCCTGTTTGTATAAGAAGACCTTCAAAAGAGTCCACGAACTTCATCTAGCCCACAAAAATGATTCCACTGCTTGGCGAGTGGGCTTAATAATTTGCTGTTAAGAGCCTATTTTCAAAAAGAAAGCAGTTTCCTCTTCTAGCTGAATTTTATCTGGAAGGAAGTCAGCATATAAACTACACCCAAGCCTTCTACCTTGAGTTCGCCACAGCACGGTCGTGCTTCCTCTGGGGACGGATACCCCACTTTAAGGGACTGACTTCTGACAGGACGCGCTGGATTTCTGTGGAACAAATGGGCGTTTTTCTTGGATGAGGTGTCCATTATGAAAACGTTCCTTATCCCAGCCTGTCAAAGTTGATTTTAAAAGGAAACAACAATTTAACTCTGATCTATATAATTTAAAAACGTTTCCATTTCACAGTAGACGACAGTTCTATAGGTATAATTTAAAGGGTCGCTATCTCCTCTTACCACAGTAAGTTGGCAACATTTTTCAATTAAAATCAGACAGGATATTTGATTAACGAATCCTGCCATTGAGAGCCTACAGCCAGCGTTCCTTTTCAGTCTCTTCACTTTGAGCCTCATTATAGCAAAGAATAAATTTCCATGTTGCCTTTGGAATAAATAACGAGGCAGAAATTTTCTGACTTTGTGGTCTCGCCAGATTAAACTGGGCGCTAGCAGGAAGAGGAAGAGGAATCCAACCTCTTGAATATTGATTCATTAGAATTAAGGCTTCCAAGACTCAATGAATAGCAGAAGCTGTCACCATCCCAGACCCCTGAAGCACCTTAGCATTCCCGTGGCACCCGAGTAAGGATTAAAATGAAGCAACAAGGAAGAGGTCCAATTTGTGTACCACTTGGCTAATGAGGAAGGAATGTGAACGATAAAGTTCTAGTGCCTAGACTGACTTTAGATGAAAGGACAGGCTTTAGTTTGCCTTAGAGGAAGGGAAACCCTCCCCATGCTTAATTCCCACCCTCCCCTCTCTCTTCCTCCTGACCAAACTCATAACAGTTTTGCACAATCTGACCCTATTTCTCCCTGTTAACATTAATATTTACACATCCTGTGCTACACTTTGTTAGCTTTCTACACGAGCCAGAGTTTGTCTGATAATCTAATGCATGCCACAGGATTCAAAAATTAAAACAGCATGGCTGTCCCTGTTGGTTACAAGATGCCCACTTGCACACAAATAGAGGTTTTCTAACCCTCATTACACTGACTGCAGAAATAATATTTGGAATAAAACTTCATGCA
>CABHPH010148861.1:0-11086 GCA_902168325.1 Peromyscus nudipes | reverse complement strand
TGGATAAGAGATTAACTTTAAAAAACAGTCAGTAGCCCTCATATACACAAATGACAAATGGTCTGAGAAAGAAATCAGGGAAACAACACCCTTCAAATAGCCACAAATAAAATAAAATATCTTGGGGGTAACTCTAACCAAGCAAATGAAAGAATTATATGACAAAAACTTCAAGTCTTTGAAGAAAGAAATCGAAGAAGATATCAGAAGATGGAGAGCTTTCTCATGTTTATAGATTGGTAGGATTAATCTAGTAAAAAAATGACCATGTTACTAAAAAGCGATCTACAGATTCAGTGACATCCCCATCAAAATTCCAACACATTTCTTTACAGACCTTCAAAGAACAATACTCAACTCCATATGGAAAAACAAAAGCCCCAAGATAGCTAAAACAATTCTGAGCAATAAAAGAATTTCTGGAGATATTACCATCCCTGATTTCAAGCTCAACTATACAGCTATAGTAATAAAAAAATACATGGTATTGGCATAAAATCAGACAGTGGATCAATGGAATAGAATCAATGCCCCAGATGTAAATCCACACACCCATTGACATATGATTTTTGATAAAGAAGCCAGAATCATTCAATAGAAAAAAGAAAGTATCTTCAAAAAATGGTGCTGGTCTAACGCGACATCTTATATAGAAAAATGCAGATAGATTCATATCTATCACCCTGCACAAAACTCAAGCCCAAGTGAATCAAAGACCTCAAAATAAAACCAGATATGCTAAACCTGTTGGAAGAGAAAGTAGAGGATACCTTTGGACCCATTGGCACAGGAAAAGATTTCCTGAACAAAACACCAGTAGCACAGGCACTAATATCAACAATTAATAAATGGGAACTCATGAAATTGAAAAGCTTCTGTAAGGCAAAGGACACTGTCAAGTGAACAAAACTGCAGCCTATGAAGGATGTTACTTTGTTTTTCAACAGCTAAGTAATACTACATCCTGTAAATGTATCACGTTTCCTTTAGTCATTCTTCTGACTTCCTTGGAGGGGAGGAGGAAGGAGTCAGAGAGGTCAAGGTCACCACAAGAAAAATGACATCAACTAACCTGGTTCCATAGGAGCTCACTGAACTGGCAATCAAGGAGCCTGCATGGGTCTGACCTAGGCCCTCTGTATATATGTTATGGTTGTGTAGCTTCACCCTCTTATAGGACTCCTAAGAGTGGGAGCAGGGGTGGTCTCTGAATCTTATGACTACTTTTGAACCCTTTTCCTCCTACTGAGTTGCCTCATCCAGTCTTAATATGAGGGGAGGTGCCTAGTATTACTACAACTTGATGTCCCTTGTTTGGTTGATATCTTTAGGAGGCCTGTCCTTTTCTGAAGGGAAACAGAGGAGGAGTATATTGGGGGAGAGGGGAGACGGAATGAGGGACTGGGAGTAGAGAAGGGAGGGGAAACTATGGTGTGGATGTAATATATGGAAGAAGAAGAAGAAAATTTTCAAGTCATGAGGGTATAACACTCACAAAGGATTAATGCAATTGTTACAGGCCTGGGTTAGCTATGTTTTATAAAATAAGAGATCAGAGACTGTTTTCACACTTTTCCACCTCTCACATAGTATCTTCTGTACGTGGTCTTGTTATGTGATGTCATCTGCCATGTTGTAAAATAGTGATGACCTTCATAAACCTCATCACCCTCATTAGATGCAGTTGCCCAACCTTTAAGATTTATCTGTCAAAATACCAAATATGTCCATAAATATTGGTTGAAATACCAGAATAAATCTCTCTTTAAAAATAAAAGATTCAGATACCTCTTTTTCCCCTTTGATGCAGGTAATTAATCCACTCTCCCAACCCGAGTTTTGAGAAAAATACTGAAGCATTCTCAGGCAACCACAACCTCAGGCTTAGATATTTTCTCACATCAACACAAAATAAATAAAAACCTTCTTCTGCACATGGGGCTCAATTTAAGACAACTGAAAACTAGGAGCAAAATAATGGTCTCCACCACTCAATTACAGAGAAGAGCCTCGTCAGGTGAGAAGAAAGAAGTTTGTTTTACTTTATTCCCATCCAAACCACTTATTACTTTTCACTTGAAAAATAAATCCATTAAGTAAATACATACTTCCTCATAAGCTTGAATAGCCTGGAGGTGGACCTGACTATGGAAAGCTTGCAGAGATCCAGTACTCAACTGCAATTCATGGTTTTAAGGTCCCCCCCCCCAAGAAATGTAAGTACTATCAACTCTAATCTGGAGTTTCACTGCTGGACTGAGATTGGGAACTGAGGAACTATTTGAACAAAGTATCTTCACTTGTGCCAGCTGTGGAAGGAATCCTTCACTGTGCTAGCAAAACATTTTCTACAAATATTAGCTGACACCACGAAGTGTATTTCCTGATTTGTTGGTCTTCTGTAAGAACATAGGAAATAAAATTTTATAATGCATATTGATATAGCTCTGGTGTCTTCTGAGACTTTAGGAAATGATTGAAGACTTGAAACAAAGAAACTGAGAGGAGCTGAGGAACTCCTGATTCAGCATGTCCATAAGAACATCCACTGGCATCATTAGGCCTCGAAACTACTGGTAAATTGTTCATCCTTCAAGGTTTAAAGCCCAAGGCTTCTGTCTCTGGGCACAGAGTCATGAATCTTGAGGAGAGACTGATGCCCTTCAATTCTTCTGATTAGAGAATAATTTTGCTGCTTCTGTACAGGTCTTTCTCTTTGTTTCCCCCCCCTATCTTTCTCTCTCTCTCACTCTCTCTCTCTCTCTCTCTCTCTGTCTGTCTCTCTCTCTCTCTCTCTCTTTCACACACACACACACACACACACACACACACACATTTTCATATTACCTCCATCAGTCCCAATCTGAAAATGATAACCTTGATTTTGCTCCCAGATTTGGCTATTTATATTTTTAGATATGTCAGGAAATGACATTTGTTCCTTTGTTTTACATTTATATATCCATGTAACCTTGTGGTGATATATTGCATACCCTAATAAATTTGCCTGAAGATGAGAGGACAGAAAAAGCCACTAGATTAAACATAGAAGTCAGGCAGTGGTGGCACACACATTTGTCCTAGCACTCAGGAGGTAGAGCTCCGTCTGGATCTCTGTGAGTTCAAAGCCAGCCTGGACTACATGAGATTGACTCAGTCTAGCTGAGAAAACAGAGGCAAGCAGTGGTGGCACACACCTTTAATTCCAGTACTGGGAAGCACACACGCCTTTAATCCCAGGAAGTGATGGCTGGGTGGAGAAAGATATATAAGGTGTGAGGAAACAGGAACTAAGGGCTTTTCAGACTGAAAATCACATAACCTGGTGATTTCTTTAAGAAAAAAATAGACTGTGAAAACTGAGATTTGGATTGACAGTGCTATGGAGATGAACAGCAATGGAAAAAAAAAAAAGAACATGTAACTGTACCAGGTCATCCAATCCCAATAATGCAAATACAACAATGGAATTCTGGGACTTCAAGTATCTCCTAAGGAACAGCTCATAATAGAATGCCATATCCTTAACATTAGCATTGCCCATGTAAAATTTCATGTTACCAGACTGAAGCTAGATCTTCCCCTGTGGAAAAGATAAAAATCCCTTAAGCAATAAACAGAGGACTACCCCTAGAACCAGAGGTAGCTTCTGATAAACAATGTTTTAGAAGTTTGAGCCTTTCCACATATAGATGGATATAAGGAGTTAAACCAAGGACCTGAATGAATCTGAGTGAATCCTCTTTTGTCATCTCCAAATGGGAATGCTGCCTTTCCCACACTTTGATATCAGTCTTTGAAGACTATAAAATGGATGACACTGAACTCTTCTTGGTCTCTGTCTTCTTCTGGGTTTCTATTTCTGTGATTAAGACCATGGCCACAAGCATGTTGGAGAAGAAAGGGTTTATTTGGCTGACTCTTCCACATTGCTATCCATCTTTGAAGGAAGTTGGGGAAGAAACTCAAACAGGGCAGGAACCTGGAGGCAGGAGCTGATGCAGGAGCCATGGAAAATTGATGCTTACTGACTTGCACTCTATGGCTCGTTCAGCCTGCTTTCTTATACATTACAAGACCACTAGCCCCAGGATTGGTCCCACAATGAACTGGCCTCTCCCACAGCAATCAGTAACTATAAGAAAATGCTCTACAGGCTGACTTACAGCCTGATCTTCTGGAGGCATTTTATCAATCAGGGTTTCCTCCTCTCAGATAGCTACAGCTTGTGTCAAATTGACATAAAAGTAGACAGCAAAGTCTCTTAACCAGCAAGACATGGGATAACACATGTGTGCTTTTTAAATCTATTTCCATATTACACCACCGTGATTTCTCTTAGTAGAGTATTTACTGTAACACCTTTCTCGTTCTGCAGCATGACTGAGTCAAATGGTGTAGGGTGATTGACTAGAATAAGAACTGAAAGGGACTTGTAAGTGCTAAGCCAATTTGTTTTGAGATGCGTGCTGGTGAATTTTAGGACAGGATGCACATTGGGTGATAGGAAGTATTAAATAATAGGGTGCAGAAAACTGACGTTTTAAAAGAATTGTGGACAAAACGAACATGATGAGAACAGAATACAGGATTGTCTTTCTTATTTTTTTTTTAGATTCTTCGGAACCAAGTGCAAGCTGACAGTCTCTGAGGGAAGTAGAAAAACTAGGATAGAAAGAGAAATGGAAAAATCCTAATGGGCTTTTTAGGGATAAAGTCAGTTGTTCAGGTAGCTGACATAAATGATTCTCTGTGCTGGAGTTCATATTTGAAGATGTGGAGAAATACGAAGTGAAATGGGGAACTGTGTAAGAAATCTCAAAGGACAATATTTATCACTTCGTTGGTGTGAGAAACAAATGCAATGGATAGAAGTTAAGGCTTCATTTCCTTCCTCAAACCATTACTGGGTATTAGGCACTGCTGATGGTGTATTTATTGAAAAATGAAACATGTGTGATTTCTCTTCCAGTACAGGAACCAAGTTAAAAGATAAGAATAGAGATTTACAGTATAGCTCAAAACTGAGGATAGTCTTTGAAACACACACACACACACACACACACACACACACACACACACACACACACACGAGTCTGAAGCAGGGAATGACAGTTATGAGAGATCAGGCTTTATGATGGTGTACAGAGAATTCCTCTCTGAAACACGGTGAAATAAGTCTTTAGTGTTTGATGAAAGTGGTCAAGTAAAAAGTGAAAGGAAAACCATTCCACACAAGCACCCAAAAGAGAAGCAGAAGATTTCCCGGAGAAGGCAGTTCCTTCTGCTGTTAATGATGAAAGGACCAGCACAAAGCTGGAAATAAATGAGACCTTGACATGAGCCTGGGGGTGAAACAAGGGGCAGATCATGCAGTACCTTGTATTGCTGGCAGGGAAAACTGAGTTTTGCTCTGTGTGTGATGTTGTCGTACTGTAGTGTCTTAAGCAAAGATCAAATGTGATCTTTACTTTCTACAAGCCTATGGGGGGATAGTGAAGTAAACAATATTTTCTGGACTGAGATGATGGCAACACACATGAAAAAAAACTGGACAGGCTTGTGGAATATTCTGAATTCATAAATAAAATTATTTGTGAATATGATTCTTTTAAGATTCAAGGGAAGGGCTGGGCGTTGGTGGCGCACGCCTTTAATCCCAGCACTCGGCAGGCAGAGGCAGGCGGATCTCTGTGAGTTCGAGGCCAGCCTGGGCTACCAAGTGAGCTCCAGGAAAGGCGCAAAGCTACACAGAGAAACCCTGCCTCGAAAAACCAAAAAAAAAAAAAAAAAAAAAAAAGATTCAAGGGAAGGAAGACAGCAATAACAACTTGTGGATTTGGGAATTAGCTATCTTGGTAATGATGATATTTAAAGAGGAAAATTAATAGAACGTGCTTATTGTGGAGGAGATTTAGGTAGTAGAAGAAAAGTTGATTTTTGAAACTAAGGAGAAAAGACAAATACTGGTGCTGGCTGAGGCACCAGTAAGTAAGGTTTAGTAGGAAAAAAAAATAAAACCCTGGAGACCAAACCTGCACATTGATGTGGCTTCTCTAATAGTGTGTGTTGGTTGACAAGAAGGAGAAAAGAAATCACCTGCTTGATGGTGAACCAAAGGACAGAAACCAGAAGGCACCTGCATTGGATTGCAAGATTATATGTTAACAATTAAACACAAGGCACTGTTAGAATGAATGGAAAAGTAAAAGCTTCAAGTGGAAGACAGTGTATTGTTTCCTAAGTTCTTTGTGCGAGGTATAGAATGTACAGGTAATATAGTTGAAACTTGAATGTAATTCTCAGTTGCTTCACAAGAAATGGACTTGGAAGCTGGTGCCGTGTAGAAAGCCAGGATACTGACACATTCATCAATGTATTGAAATCATTAATCTTTAATAAAATATAAGCTATGAAATATTACAAGCTACTTTCCAAGTAACTTGAAATTGCACAGTAGGGAAAGGCCATATATACTTCATATGAAGCTAAGGATCGAGAAGAACCACACTATCTGTCTGCTCCTTCAGAACTTGTCTTTAGATAATCACATAATTCACTACCTGGCACCCTAACGGCTTCCTTAACTTCACTTTAAAATATGTTTTATATAAAAAGACAAAAAGACACCTGTTAATATTTTAATAAGAACAAATAATGTGTTCCTGACATACAGATTCCTCTCATGAGGACCCACTATTTGAAAGTCTACTGTCTCCCAGAAAAACTCCTTACTTTGCAATTCTATAAAACCATCTCTGTCTCCTTTTCACATCACAGTCCCTTTCCATTTTCTTTGTCAGTTCACGTTGCCTTTTGCATTAGTTTCCCACCTCCTGCGTTATTCCCTATTGAGGCTGTAACACACTGCCACAAACTTTTCTTGGAGTTTGAAGTCTCAGAGGGGCTAGCTTCCGTATGTTCACAGGCATACATTCATCCTGAATTCTATGAAAGAGTCCGTTTCTTTGCCTTTGGAACATGTAAGAATCACCTTTCTTTCCCCTTCTTAGCACCTGGTACCTTCTTTAATCTTTAAAGCCAGCAGGTTAGCACCGTCAATACTCTCTGACCCTAATCTCTTGATCTATTGTTCATTTCTTTCTTTGAGTTTCTCATTTTCCTTTTTTTTATATGGACCTTTGTGATTACATTAGGCACAGATAATATAAGAAAATTTCCCCGTTTAAAAAATATTTAATTCAACCACACTTGAAATTGAAACATTATTATATAGTTATTACAATTATATCATTACAAAAATATCACTTATTTATTATAATCATAAGCAAAAGAAAAATTTGACCACAGAAGTAAAAGTTTGGTGAGTTGAGCAACTAATTAAGAAGTCTCCTTCAGATGTATATCTCATTCTTTAAATCATCATTGGCTGTCCATTTGCCCGTTTCCAGAGGAACAAAAGAAAATGACTATGTTATTATGTATCAAGTATGAAACCCTGTAGTTCAATATAACCCTTGTGCTAATTCTCTATCAGCAAAGCTATTGAGATCATAAATAAGAGGAAATTGGAGCACTCATTGAAGTTTAATAAAGTATTTCCATTCAATATCTTTGTTTAAAGAACCAAATTTGATGATTCAAAATATGCACCTAGAAAAATTAAGAAAAAAAGGTACATTTTCTTCTTTTATGACATTTATGAATTATAGAACAGGAAATGCATAGGAAAGGCTCCTATAACATAATATAATGAAAAATGTTTTTCTTTGTTTCAAAGGAGGAAAGATTACTACATACAACTAGAAAAAAATTAGGAGATGATATTTAATGTATGAAAACAAGCTCAACCAAAACAGGATGAAAATCAGAAATCGTAATGTAACAGAACATTGAATATAAACAACAGGCAAACAAGCAAAGAAATAAAAGGTAAAGATAATACAGAGCAACACAAGTCGTGTGAATATGTTGCTTGACACAGGTTTCTTCTTGACTCTTCAGTAACTAAAGTAATTTGGCATAGAGACAGAAAGCTTAATCGTATGTTTATAAGCAAAGGGTAAACTCACAAGTTATTCCTATGAGCTGTTTCAAAGGGGTTTGGCAGCAGATTGAAATTTGCACTGTGGACTTTCAAGATGATTTTTTATAATATATATGAGGTGGGTGTTATGTGCATAGTGGTAGTACGTGAAACTTTGCCTGGGAAGACATGACATAAATGTCTATTCATCTCAGACAGGGAACACATCACATCAAAATAACTTATACTGAAGTCCAACATGGGATCCAACGAATTTGTTTGTAATACTTACAGGAGTCTGAGAGAGATTGCAGCTGCACCAGGAGAGAAGCTCTATCACTAAAAAGTCCACCCCAAGATATGTGACTACTCAGGAAAGCAGCAACCCTGAGGCACTTTGCATGACTTACAGGTAGCTCCACAGGGTAGAATCTCTTCCAGGCAGGTCTGCTGGAGTTTCTCCCACCACAGCAACTGTTTAGCTGTTTACAGCTTTGTCAACCTTTGGAAGGGGTCTTAGCGCATCTTTTTCTATTTTATTCTCAACAACATTATTTATTGAAGAATACAGGTAAAACACTTAAGATACAAGTTGTTGAATACCAAATGATGAAAAGAGGCACTAAACGAGTATCTTCATGCATTTCTAGAGGGAATGAAAATGGTGCAGCCTCATTGGGAAATAGTTCAAAAATTTCTTAGATAAGAAAAATACATGAATCATGCAATAAATTTTGTGTTTGTTCAAATAGCACAGTTTATTTTTTTCTTTATTAAGCAATTTTTTTATTCACTTTACATGCCAACCACAGATCTCCCTCTAATCCCTCCTCCCACTCCCGGAGCCTTCCTACCCAATCCAGCCCCACGCCCCTCCTCTGTAAAGCTAAGGCCTCCCATGCAGAGTCAGCAAAGCCTGGTACATTCAGTTGAGGCAGTTCTAAGCTCCTCCCCCTGCATCAAGGTTATGTAAGATGTCCCACCATAAGTAATGGGATCCAAAAAGCCAGCTTATGCGCCAAGGATAGACCCCATTCCCACTGCCAGAGACCCCTTAAACAGACTAAGCTACACAACTGACTCGCTTATGCAGAGGGCCTAGTCCAGTCCCATGGAGGCGCCACAGCTGTTGGTGTAAAGTTCTTGAGTTCCCACTAAGTTGGTTTGGTTGTCTCTGTAGATTTCTGCATCATGATCTTGATGGCCCTTGCTCATAGAATCCCTTTTCCCTCTCTTCGACTGGACTCCTGGAGCTCAGCTGGGTGCTTGGTTGTTGATCTCCACATCTGCTTGGCGCATCTTTTAATAGCTGAGATTTGTGGACTGATTTACTTCCTGAGTCTCATGAGTTTCTTTCAGGATGGAACGTTTCAGCTTAGAGGAAACTGCTCAAAACAGATAGGCCACCCTTTCTATTCCAAATGGTGGTAGATTAAATTCCAATTTTAGGGTGTTTCTTTTTATGATCCCCTGATAAGTAAGTAGTGGGATAGGTTCAGTGTTAAATCTACAGTGTAAGCAATATAATACTAAAAATGTTTTTCCACACAGTGGCTTTTTGGTTTCATTCAAATATCAAGGGATGAAACTAGGTCCTTATCCATCACTCTGCACACAATTCATCTCCAAGTAGATCAGGGAGCTCACCATAATACCTGACATCCAGGGTCTAGTTTGACCATCACTAAGAATTTTTTTTTTAATTTCCTAATAGCATTCCAAGAAAACATACATTTTTGTCTTAAATTCTTTAACCCTTCTCATATTGTTAATAAATAAAAGTTTAATATCTGGATAGCTATTCAAATTTACCAGTACCAATCATTGACCATAGTGTCTTTTCTCCAATGTATATTTTTAAGCCTCTTTGTCAAAAATCACATAGCTGTTAATAATTTTGTGCTTTAATTGAAAGCAGAACAGAAACTGATATTTTTTAATTGAAAGCAGAACAGAAAATGACATTTAGACAATTCCTATTTTAAATTGGAAAGACTGAGAAAATATGTTAAAGTTAATATAAATTTGATTTGATCTAGTTTTATTTGAAAATAGATTTTTGTCTCTTCCTTACTTCCTCCGTGCCTCCATCCCTCCCTTCTCCTCTTCCTCCTTCTTCTTTGTCTCTCTCTCTCTCTCTCTGTCTCTCTGTTTCTCTGTCTCTCTGTCTCTGTCTCTCTCTCTCTCTCTTTCTTGATTTCTTCAAGGAAGAATCTTACTATGTAGCCCTCTCTGTCTTGGAACTCACTATGTAAAAAAGGCTGACCTTGAACCCAAAGCTCTGTAAACCTCTGCCTCCTGAGTGCTGAGATTAAAGGCATGTGCCACTATATCCAGTTTGAATATAGATTAACCGCATCATTAAATAATTACAAACTTCACAATATTATATTGATGAAAAACTTCATTTTTTTTTTGTTTTTGTTTTTCAAGACAGGGTTTCTCTGTGTAGCTTTGTGCCTTTCCTAGAACTCACTTTGTAGACGAGGCTGGCCTTGAACTCACAGAGATCCTCCTGCCTCTGCCTCCCGAGTGCTGGCATTAAAGGCATGGCCACCACTGCCAGGAAGAAAAACTTCATCTTTAAAATTACCTAATGAGCCGGGCGTTGGTGGCGCACGCCTTTAATCCCAGCACTCGGCAGGCAGAGCCAGGCGGATCTCTGTGAATTCGAGGCCAGCCTGGGCTACCAAGTGAGCTCCAGGAAAGGCGCAAAGCTACACAGAGAAACCCTGTCTCGAAAAACCAAAAAAAAAAAAAAAAAAAATTACCTAATGAAGTACAAAATTGCTAAATCCATATTTCTATATTTGACAGCTAACGAATGGAAAATAATTAGAGGTGAGGTGACTTGTTTTAAGATGACACTAAAGATATGTGTATTTGTGATTAAATTTCTTTATGTTACAACATGCTTAAATTTTCTTGGATGTCCTTTATAATAGAAGATAATTATGAATAATGATCATACATTATAAATAGATAAATTGAGATATAATTTCAGAATTTCTTGCTGAAAATTTATTTGAAATATTTAATGTAACTTATTATTAGCTAAAGTGTATTTATTTTTCATTGAAAAATTTGGCATCAGGTGTC
>CABHPH010148860.1:0-23730 GCA_902168325.1 Peromyscus nudipes | reverse complement strand
TGCTGAGCTTTTGATCACCACCTTCAATAATGATAAAATTGCCCAACTGTGACGTCCCACCAGAGGGCCAGAGGGTCCGGTTATTGCTGACGCTGTCTGTAGAAGGAAGAGGCGGCTTCTCCACGGCATAGCAGTAAGGTGGGCGAGTGAGTGCTGCAGCTCAAACAGGGATGCACTGCTCCAGTCAGGGGATGCTACAGCGTGGGGACGCTCAGGAACAGAACCTTACAGCGACCAAGGTCAAATCAGAGGACAGCCGTGAATGCTCACTTACAGCAGTCATCACTTACAGTTCTGAGCACTTCTGAGATAAATATTTATAAAGACTTCTTGTTTCATAAATTAATTTTCAGGTTAACATACAGAATAACGGATTTCACCATGGCACCTCTGGAGCGCTGTCATCTTTTGTTCATCCCCACTGTCCTCTTCTGTGCCTTCTGACCCACCCGAAGCTGGTACCCATTTCCTTCCACCCATCGGCCTTCCTCTCTGCTGCTTTCCTGCCACATAGACACCATTACTTCATTTCTAAGCTCCCTTGAGACCCACCTCTTCCTTCCCTCTCATGATCCTATTTTTTTCTGGTTTCATGACCTTCACACTCACACACACACACACACATACACACACACACACATATATACATGTGCACACACAAATGACACACACACATGCACACTTTTCTCTCAATATATATGTATATATAATTTTAAATCTAGTTTACAGATGGACATTCTTTTCTACCTCCAGTCCCAAATAACAACACAGAGAATTATTAATTATGAAAGCTAGACCTATAGCTTAGGCTTGTTCCTAACTAGCTCTTATAACTTATATTAACCCATTTATATTAATCTACGTTCTGTCACATGGCATTACCTCTCTTTTATCTTGCGCCTTCTGTTATCCTCTCCATCTGGCTGGCTACTCTGCCCTTCTTCTTCCCAGGGTCCTCTCTGTTCCTGGAAGTCCCATCTAACCTCTTCCTAGCTATTGGCTGTTCAGCTTTTATTACACCAATCATAGCAATAACTTTTCACACAGTATACAAATGTACTTGTTCAAAGATCTTTTTTTTTCTTTCATAAAGTTATTTTAGTTGCAGAGGAAGGTGTTGGATATGAAAGTTTGTAAAACCAAGGAATGAGCAAACCTATGACTTCTGGTTGTTGTTCCTGAGACCAAAGAATCCCAAGAGGACTCAATTTGGCCATGTCTGATTTGAAAACTTTCCATCATCAAACTGAAGTATTTATTTGAAAGCCATGCAAACAGAATTGGAAGCAAACACAGTTAAAGCCTCTTCCTACTTTGTGTTCAGTTTATTGTTTGATTATATTCAAGGCACTAGAGCACACACATAGAAAGTTATGTCCTCTGGGCTTATTTTCCGTGAAATGCCTATGTTCTATATTGCTGATCTCCAGTAATTAAAAAAGCATTTTCTCTTGACTACAAACCTTACTTTCATGTGGTGGGCTGTGCACTCTCTTCATTTTTGTCATCTTCCTTCATTGTATTTGGTTCCATCACTGCAACCACTACACCCAAGGAAGTGATTTCTGAATCTGTCCCTTGACTCATTTTCCAGCTCTCCAGGTCCACCTGTCTTTAAAGCCCTTCCATGAACTCTAAATCTCTGGTCACACACACTGACTACAATTTTTGTTTCAAGGCTTCAGGATGATTCAGTGTTGGTTCCTGGCGTTACTAGATACTCAATTTATCTTTAGGAATTACATTTTATAGACCCCCATTACAGGTTGAGGTTTAGTTGATGTAAGCATCATTAGCTAGAGCCAATGCTAGTCTGTAACCTGGAGGGCACCGCTGATTGCCATCTGTGTGTGTTGCCCTTGCTGGCCTATGTTCTTTTGTGTCTCTCTCACAATACTTGCAATACTAAAGTCCTTATTGATCAGATTCACAATACATGTGTGCATGAAATGTTTTGTAATGTTAATGAGTGAATGATATATTTTGATTTCTTGTTTTATTTCCATCAATTTTTACTTACTTCACATTTACCATTTAAATAATACTGTTCTCCGTTGTTGTCCTGTGTTGATGCTTCACCATATGGACTAAAGTTGACTGTTTTAGAACCTTATTGATGTACATTTCAAACTTAGTCCATATTAAAAAGTTGAGATTGAATGATAATTAAATGATCTGACAATTAGATGAATGTTGACTGTAGCTGGAGAGTTTTCTCTCTGGTCCCACCAAGCCCAGGCAGTCTGATAGCCCACTTATAAAATAAACACACAGATGCTTATATTATTTAAACTGTTTGGCCTAATGGCTCAGGCTTCTAGCTATCTAGTTCTTACATCTTAAATTAATCCATTTCTATAAATCTATACCTTGCCATGTGGCTCGTGGCTTACCGGCATCTTCACATGCTGCTTGTCATGGCGGCGTCTGGCAGTGTCTCCCTCTGCCTTCCTGTTCTCTCAATTCTCCTCTCTGTTAGTCCTGCCTATACTTCCTGCCTGGCTACTGGCCAATTAGTGTTTTATTTATTGACCAATCAGAGCAACACATTTGACATACAGACCATCCCACAGCAGTTGACTAAATCTCTTTCTGAAATCTGTCACATTCAAGGAAAAGTATATTTTAAAAAGAATATAACCTTCTTCATCTCTATGTAAAATGGGGAAAAATAAGGATAGTGTGCTGAGACAGTTTATGAACATTCCCTTCTAAAGCTTTGCTGCATATTGATGAACATTTTTATGATACGGTATATACCCAGTGATGTGTGTGTCACCATACTGCTATTAGTTCATATTTATCAATGTGTCCCCCAAATAAGGTGAGTCTTCCTTTCAAGTGTTCTATGGAAAACATGGTATAGCTTGTCTATAATAATTGTTATAGCATGTCTATAATAATGGTACATTCAAATCTTGAGACTATAAACTCAGTTATTGTAATTAAAGCACAAAGGAGAGTCTTTCATGACTCATTCCTGATGGACAAACTTCACTCTCTTCAAAGCCCTGTAAGGAACTCAGTGGATTCAGTGGCATATTCCTTTGGGCTCTGTGTTAGGTTTTCCAGAACATCCTATAGATATATGTAGATATTTGTGCTGTGATTGGTTCCAATTGTTATGGAGTCTGTAAAGACTCATGATCTGCCACATGCAGCTGGAGAGTCAGGAAAAATCGTTGATGTGAGTCACCTGCATCCGAAGGCCTGAGAACCAGGGAAGGCAATGGTATGACTCTCAGTCTGACAACAGTGATTTAGGACCTGTGTGGGAAGGTGTATGAGATGGAGTGCAGTAGGTGATACTACTGTGAGATTGTAGACCTGAAGGCCCAGTGACAGGACGTCCAACATTTGACAGCAGGAACAAACTGACATCTCAGCTAAAGGAGAGAGTGAATTCACCTTCCTCTGCTTGTTTGCTCTGTTTGGCCTTCAGCAGATCCACATGGGTGAAGGCAAATCTCTTACTCACTTCATCTACTGATGCAGATGCCAATCTAATTCAGAAAGCGCCTCACAGACACAGAAATAATGTTTCACCAGCTTTTTGTACATCTCTTGCCCAGACAAATTGGCATATATAATTAACTATCATCAACACATTCTTTAATTTTCTCTGCATCTAGACATGTTTTCCAAAGGTTATGGTACTTTTTTGGGGGGTCAAGTTTAAGGTGTTTTCTTAGTATCAGCATCAACCTATCACAGCTCATTGACCTCTGATGTGCCATATGAGAGACTTAAAGTATCAATTATAAGTACAAGACATTGGTGAGCTAGGATTGAGCACAGACAACAATTCCACCAAAAATATTTTTAAAGAGAAGGCCATTTTTGAGAAAGTTCATTTGTAATGGGATCATGTGAGAAGCAGTCAGTGCCATTTATTCCAATGTACTTCCTCTTTTTCATGATCTAACTTTTCTCTAATGGGCATCTGTGTTCTTCCTTTCAGGCTGAAACTGAGCATTTGAACATTTGAGTTACAATGTCTTTCCCTGAGAATCACTAAGGGTATTCAAATCTTAGATACCACTTCTCACAGAAAGTGGTAATATGCCTACACATAAATTCTACTATGGGCTCCATGAGTCCCTGTGTGCTTATGTACTGCAATCCATTATTACTCTTCTGAGCTCCATAGTGTTTTCCTCTCCTGCCTTGTGCCAGGGTTTCAGAATGAAGGAGCCACTCCTGTTTAGTAAGTTCTAACGGGTCACACAGAGTTTTCAGTTAGGGCTACTTTATTTGATTTCATTCTTGATACTAAAAATGAACCTTAAACATGACCCTCAAAAAATGCCATAACCTTTGGAAAACCTGTCTAGAAGTGGAGGAAATTAAGGCATCCGCTGGATTCCCCAGAGCAACAACAGCAGCCTCAGCTGTTAAAACTCTGACAGCTCTTCCTGGTTACCATGGTGAGAGAGGCCTTCTTGTTTAGAAACTGCTAATGGAATACTTATGCCCTTCAAGGCTTTCAATTAATTGTTTGGTGCACATTGCTTTCCTCATACATAATGCGGATGTGCTAAGCCAGTGCAAAAACCTTACCTAAGGACTAGTGGGCTGAGCCTGTAAGATGAGCCAGAACACTTCTTCCACTTATCTAAATTCTGTGTGTACAGTAAATGTGCCATGCATCATTATTCTATCTCCAGTATATGTTGGCAAACACCTCCAACCATTTCCAATATTTCCTTGTAAAATAATATGTATCCTGTGGTCTGACTTGCAATACAAAACCATAGAATTAATGCCACCCGACCACGGAAGCTTTGTGTGTGATGAATAGGGCACTTAGGGTTGATGTGCCTTTTACCTTCATTTCAAAGCAATGCATCTGTATCATAAAGCACCCTTACTATGCAAAACCAGTTTTTACATCCTGATTTTTCATTGTTGTTTGGGATCGCCTATGAACATAAAACAATTCCCGTCTTTCTTTGTTCTCAGCTGCTGGTAATTATTTCACGTTCATTCCCTAGAGCAGACTCTAATATCTTCTGAACAAGTGGTCCTTCTCTGATATCACCTTTGTGTGAGGACATGAAAAAAGAACCAATCACATCACATACTAATTTCATTTCCTGTATTCTTGTCATTTGTTACATGAAAAAGCAAGGAGAGTACTCTGATACTAAGGACAATACTGAAATGAGCTGAACCGATTGTCTTGTAATTATACTGTTATCACACATTATACTCTGTCTGTTTTCCTAGAGAGGCAGATATGAGAAGTTTATGGAAGATGAGACTTACATGCACTTTGCAGGTGTCTATTGTACCTCTGGATTCCAAGGATGAGGATTACTTAACATACAGTTATCTTTTCAACTAATGAGAAAAAGACCTAAAATCTCTACCTTCTGGCAGCTCCTGGGTGGTTGATTAAGATTACTGCCAGAAGAAGCTGGACTTCATAGAAGCTATTTGTTAGTGATTAGAGGAAATTTAGTGGCAAAGCCTTAACATAAATTATGGTTCTTTTTTTTTTTTTTTTTTTTTTGGTTTTTCGAGACAGGGTTTCTCTGTGTAGCTTTGCGCCTTTCCTGGAGCTCACTTGGTAGCCCAGGCTGGCCTTGAACTCACAGAGATCCGCCTGCCTCTGCCTCCCGAGTGCTGGGATTAAAGGCGTGCGCCACCGCCGCCCGGCTAAATTATGGTTCTTAACATCTAATGACTTGTTGTATAACTAAGGATGAATTTTCATTGCAGGTAGAATATCTTATAATTTCAAAGAATATATAAAACTTGTACCTGGAGATTTGTGTGGGAGAGCAAAGAAAGAGTAGCTAAACTTGAGTGCTGAGACACCTCGCTGTCTTTGATAACTTTCTCTCCTTTGTCTTATTAAGATGGAACACAGAAGATGAAAATAGGGTAATGTTTTCTGCATTATCTTATAGAATATTGTAGCCACATTCTGCCCTATGGGATTTGAGTTGAAGAGGTATATACAGCCTGTACTCCATTGACTTTTTTCTTTCTTCAGAGTGATATATGTGAGAGTGAGCCACTTGGTGCCATAGGGATGAAGTTATCCTATTAGAATAGCAGAATTGGCATTAAAGGATGTGCCTGTTACCCTAACACTGCTGAGCCATCATATAAGCCATGGACTCCTTTCACAAAGACCATTAGGCACGTGAGGAAAAAAGTTAATCATATCTAAGCTACTGGGTTCACTTGGGTTCTAGGTTGCAGCAGCCATATTTATCTTAATCATTGTAGAAGGCATGAGGAAATTAACCCTCTTCCAAAATAGCAGAAACACAATAGACACAATTAGAGTTAGGCTACAGAGTTGATATTACAAAACAAAGTGTTTGCTGAAAAACAAAATGTGATTTTTTTTTCTTCCCATTTTTGAACTGTGTCTCCATAAGGTCAAAGGCAGAAGACAGTGGGAGCCAGCTTCCCCAAGCTAGTGAGGTCATGGACATTAGGAAAGAATCTACTATATCCTTTGCTGGACCAATATAATTCCTTACTACATTCTAAATTTTATCCTTATACCCACGAAAAAGTGAAGCTACCTCCCTTCATCAAAGAAACTTTCTGTCACAGCAAATGGAGACCATCACAGAAAACCACGTTTGGACCTGATGCAGAAATCAATGTATGGTGGGGAGCCCACCCCAGTGGCTACATCTATATTACAACTTCTGAGCATCTGTGGCTCAGAGAATGTTGCAGAAGAGGGAGCTGAAAGACTGTAAGAGCCAGAATACTAGGAAGTCTACTGGGAAACACTTTCCTAGAAGTGGTTGCATAAACAAGACAGAAACAACTGCAATGCCAATGAACATGTGTAGCAGGAGTCTTAAAAGTTCTTATTAATAAAGAACAAACTTGAGGCCAGTTATTGGGGTGAACACTGGAACATCAGAGAGACAGAACAAGCCACAGCTAATTTCACCTGGCCAACTTCTTAGCTGGTTTTGTTTCCTCAGACTGGAAGCCTCTGTGTCCTCATATCCCAATGGCTCTCAGCTGAACTGTGCTGCTAGAAGCCTGAAAGCTTAACCAGCCAAAAGCTTAACCAGGCCAAATGCTTCTAGTTTCTGGTCTTCATGCCTTATATATCTTTCTGCTTTCTACCATCACTCTCTGGGATTAAAGGCTCACTCCCTGGGATTAAAGGCGTGTGTCACCATGCCTGGCTGTTTCCAATGTGGCCTTGAACTCACAGAGATCCAGAGGAATTTCTACTTCTGGAGTGCTAGGATTAAAGGTGTGAGTGCCACCATTTTCTAGCCTTTGTATCTAGTGGCTGTTCTGTCTCTGACCCCAGATAAGTTTATTAGGGTGCACAATATTTTGGGGAACACAATACCACCACAAACATGGTTACATGGAATGGGGAAAATTTCTTGGGGTCTCACCTCAAAACCAATAGCTACAGGCAATTAATGACTACTGGAAGAGGGCAAACCAGTCTCTCCTGAGCATGATTCCCCTGATTGTTTGTCCAGTGCAGAGTGGTCAGCTGCTGCAAGCTGCAGGAAAGCATAATGAAATTCAGCTACTATCATGAAAGCTACTACTTGGAAAAGTCAAGGACTTCTCCAAAGGTCAAGCCATGGCTTAAGGAGTCTTGGTGCTGGTTCCTAAAATGATTTTCTTACGTGCTTCCAAGAACTCCTAACGGTGTATTTATCTAAAATGCCTATCAAGCATCCAAGACCATACGAAACAACACCTGTCTCCTAAGTCAGGCAGATAGCTTTATTTCTTGTGCAATTTAGGATGAGACCCTCCTTTCTTATACAACCTTACTAATAGACCCCTAACTTCTTACCTAACCACTTCTAGGAATGTAGACTGAGGACATAGATCCCCTTTTTGATATACTAGCTGGTCATTAGCACTCAGTTGACCTCCTCTTTTACCACTCCCATTTTGGGTTGTAAAAGAAAGCCTGGTGGTCACTGCCTGAGGAAAATTCTTACCTGCCTTTATGACCCCATAGAGTTCAAGCCTGGTGACTTTGCTAGGCCAGAGGATTGCTATTGCTTGGGTTTTTAAGTGGATTCCAGAGAGACTTAGGGAGAACTGAGAGAATAAGGTATAGCTAGAGTTTTCCTGCCTGGCCCACAGTCAGGACAAATCTGTGTCACCTGCCAGTCCTACAGCCGCTCAGACCCAACCAAGTAAACACAGAGATTTATATTGCTTACAAACTGTATGGCCATGGCAGGCTTCTTGCTAACTGTTCTTATATCTTATATTAATCCATTTCTAAAAATCTATACCTTGCCACCTGGCTCGTGGCTTACTGGCGTCCTCACATGCTTGTCATGGCGGCAGCTGGCAGTGTCTCCTCCCACCTTCCTGTTCTCTTAATTCTCCTCTCTGTTAGTCCCGCCTATACTTCCTGCCTGGCCACTGGCCAATCAGTGTTTTATTTATTGACCAATCAGAGCATTTGACATACAGACCATCCCATAGCAATAAGGAGATGCAGAAGAGAAAAAGAGAATGGAAGAACTAGATGGGTAAGAACTTGAGAGGAACAAACTGAAATGGGGAAGAATTTAGAAGATGAGGAAGAGCCAGATGGGGAAGAACAAGATGAGGAAGAACAAGATAGAAAGAAGGAGATGAGAGAGGAGCTAAGATGGGAAAGAACTAGATGGTTGAGAACCTAGATGGGGCAGAACTAAGATGAGAGAATTAAGATAGAACTTAGAAGGTACAGCAGATTAATGTAGGGAGAAATCAAGCAAGAAAGGAGCTAGGCAGGAGAGCAGAATAGAAGCTGTGTAGAGAGAGAACTGACTCAGAAGAATAAAGTGTATGAACTAAGGAGTTTCGTGTACATAGATTCATTTCTTTTCATCAAAGATTAATTATCAGCTGGTTGTAGATTATTCCTGGACCCTGGGAGGGGATTATTGAGGGGCCGGACCCCCATAGTCCCCAATATTCAGCCCTGAAACCATATATATCCAAACATTAAAACATAATAGAAACCAATCAAAGAAAAAGAGACTATCAACTTGAGAATGGAAGGGGGAGTTGGAGAGAGGGTAGGTGTGAGGGACTGGAGGGAGGTGAGGGAGGGAGAAAGTGATGTAAGATGTATTTTTATTCCAATTAAAATATATAAAACACAACAACAAAAAGAAAAGAGATGTTGATGTTAAATAATGACTGCTCAAGTTTATGTTCATGATATCCTATAGGGGCTATAAGACACATCTCAACAGAATGGAAATACATAGAGTGAAAGATTATTTTTCTGTTACAGTTTTTGTGGCAATGTTGTTCCCCAGTATTTCAAGAAACCAAAAATAAATAAATAAACAAAATAAAAATCAAACAAAAATCCACAGATATTTATGTGTATATTCTTAATGTTGTAGGCGAGCCCAAGTCCAGTAATTGAACACCATAATAACCACTACTTCAGAAACAACAAAATAACATAAATTAACACCAGGAAGAGTAGAGAGTATATTTATTTCCTTGGAGAAATGGAGGAATGCTTTCCTCACAGACTAGAAAGCGCAGAATGCCTGTTAATCTTGATAATCTGCTCAGAAGAAACTGGTCTTTAGAGACTAATATTTCAAACTAAGGAAAAGCAGGCTGCCAGAAGCAAGGGCAGAGGAAATCCCTCAACCAGATACTCAATTTGGAACACAATTTATGTAAAACATCTTAAGATGAGTGTACTGTTTATGTTACACTGGATGAATTTTAATGAGATGGGGCAATTAATTATGATCAATAAGCTCTATAATGCACTATCTGCTAAGACATCAAAGAAATCATTTAATTTAATTTAACAAATATTTATTGAGCACTTGGCTGAGATTTATGATGGGTACAAATAAGGCAACATACCATTTCTGCTCTTACTCTGAGGAAAAAGCCCATTATACGTGCAAAATGCCAACCCTAAAGGAAATGGAACCAAGAAGGAAACCTCATTATCACTTATTTCTGCATTAAATTAGGGCCAATGCTAAATGGAAATATATTCAATCTGCTTGGTATCATTTGGGTAAGTGTTAACTCTAGGAGCCATTGATGCCTTGCTAATAAGTAAAAACATTGATACTGAAGAGCTGTGCCAGTTGCCGGAGACAGAAGGTTAACACAAGTCCTGTCTGGGCAGAAAAGTGAGGCACGACTGAGCAAAACAAAATACCCTGCAATTTTTATATCTTATGGAGAGCTCAGAACCTTTTCTCTCTTCGCTCCTCCTCGGACTTTCCTCTCTGATTCTTTTTCCAAATCACTCTCTTTATTTCACACTTTATCTTCCTCCATATTCTGACTTCAATATTTCTTTAAAAAATTTTTTATTCATTTTATATACCAACCACAGATCCCCCTCTCATTCTTCCTCTCACTCTCCCCATGCCCGCCTAAACCTCCTCCCCAGCCCACCCCTCCTCTCCTCCTCCAAAAGGGTACATTCTCCCATGGCGGGGGGGGGGGGGGGACACGTCGACAGGGGGACAGGAAAGCCTGGTATATTCAGTTGAGGCAGGACCAAGCCCCTCTCCACTGTCTCGAGGGTGAGCAAGGTGTCCCACCATAGGTAATGGATCCAGAAAGCCGGCTCATGCACCAGAGATAGATCCTGATCACACTGCCAGGGACCCATAAAACAGACCCAGCTACACAGCTGTCTCCAGTATGCAGAGGGTCTAGTCTGGTCCCATACAGGTTCCACAGCTGTCGGTCTAAAGTTCATGAGTTTCTATGAGCTTGGTTAAGTTGTCTCTTTGGATTTCCCCATCATGCTTTCAATGCCCCCTTGCTCATATAATCCCTCTTCCTTCTCTTCAAATGGACTCCCCTGACTTCAATATTTTCAAGAAGAAATCTTTTAGTTTGTTTCCTATGTGTCACTCACAGGGGAGGTGGAATGTTTATGTCTTACTCTTGGGCAGGGCTGGCCCCAACCAGACTTAATAATGCTAAGCAGTTTTCTTCTAGAATGAGAAGAAATATGCTTCTGAACTATGTCTACATCAATGCACAAAACTGAGTTGTCTAACAGAGGAGAAAGCAAATAAAGTCAGGTGGTTTCATTTACTAAATAGATAATGAAGTGATTACAATATCATTAGATGGTATTTGCAAAATCTCTCTATCTCTCTCTGTGGGTCTATCTAATCTCTCTTTCCCTCTCTCTCTCTCTCTCTCTCTCTCTCTCTCTCTCTCTCTCTCTCTCTGTCCCAATCTCTCTCTCTCTTTAGCCCTTCTAAAACACACACATACACACACACACACACACACACACACACACACATATATATATATATATATATATATATATATGCACACATGACCACGCATGTGCACACAAAGTCCAGTGAAGATACTGGGTGTTATCTTTATCACTCTCCACCTTGTTTCCTTGAGATAGAATCTTTAACTGAACCAAGCTTGCTGGCCCGCCAGCTCCCAGGATCTACCTGTCTCTCTCCAACCAGCACTCAGTTATAGGCACACACAAGAATGCTCAGCCTTTCTCTTTCTCCCCGCAACCCCGATGTGTGTATGTGCATGTTGGGAATTTACACACACACACACACACACACACACACACACACACACACACAAAACAACTCTGAGATTGAATTTTGAAGAGAAATGGGAGCAGATTAAAACTACTACTAAAATAAGATATGACAGAGAACAGAAAAAGGGTTGGCTTTCAGGAAATGGCTATGAAGAATCAAAAGGCACTTTGTTATTTTGGGAAACTCAGATCTCCTGACATCAATGAATAATATGTGAATAATAATCAGACAAGAATGTAGCTGTGAACACAGTCTGACTATGGAACGTAAGATTTCTGTATGTGCACTGACGCACACCTGGAAGCTGTAAGTTTCCATGGCTTAGAATGTGACCTCATTTGTGAATATAGTCTTTAGTCAGTGGCTAATATGGGCCATATCCCAAGATGATTGGATTATTATTTTTTTTTTTTTACAAGGGAACTTGAACACAAGGCAGACATAAACAGAGAAGCTGGTGTACAGGCAGAGGGGTGCCGGCTGAATGGTTGCACTGAGACATCTACAAACCAAAGAACACAAGGTTTGTCTTCAAACAGAAAGCTAACATTAAGTATCCCCCGGAATTGTCATAGGGTGGCAGAAGGAGAGAGGTGGGGAGGGGGAGTACCTATGGTGATATTTTATTTGTGCTGAAATGTGATTTTATTTGTATGTTAATAAAATTGCCAAGAGATCAGAGTGAATAGCCTTTAGCTTACCAGTCACTGCCGTCCTTCCCCTGAGAGAGAGAGAGACCTTCTTCCTGTGTCTTGTCTTTTTATTGCCTTTCTGTTCTGCCTTCTCATTGGCTCTAAACCCAACCTCATGACTTCCTCATCACTGCCTGTCTGTACAGACCTCCAGGTCTCTATGATTGGTACTGAGATTAAAGGCGTGTGTCATCATGCTTGGCTGTGTCCTTGAACACATGGAGACTCTGCCTGCCATGTGATCAGATTAAGGGTGTGTGCTACCACTGCCCGACTTCTGCTTAATGGCTATGACCTCTGATCTTCAGGCAAACTTTATTAACATACAAATAAAATATCACATTTCAGCACAAATAAAAATCACCATATTTCTTCTTTCTATTCTAATAAAGAGAAAAAAGGAAAAAAGTTATAACTAATATAAAAAACTATATACAATAAATACAATAACTATATACAATATATACAAGCAATAAATACCTCAACAATGTCTAGTCCATTTGCACTTGACAAACTCAGAGAAAATATTCCATTTTCTATCCTATTTTGGTAAGTCCAAAATGTACCTGATTCACTTTCTATCCTAACTTATATTACTAACAGAGAACTACCTTATATTGTCTTTCAAATTTATACACTTACACCGCTTTAGTGAGTTTCTTTTCTGAAATTCTTACAAGGAAAACTATAGCTATCTAATCTTCAACTCACTATAACTATAACTATCTAATCTTCAGCTCCCTCAGAGACCCAAGAAGGAAATAATATTACCTAAAAAAACAGGAAGTGCATGCAAATGGCTTCCAAAAAAATTGTGAGTTGACAGAAACAACCAGCTGCCTAGACAGTCACCTGAGGTTTCTCCGCAGCATTGGGGCATCATCTTCAGCCTATAGGCTTAGTGTATCTGACAGACTCATTTGTGAAGTAGGATGTACACAAGGCTGCTGTGGATATCACTCTGTATCAATAAAGCGCTGATTGGCCGGTAGCCAGACAGGAAGTATAGGCGGGACTAACAGAGAGGAGAATTGAGGGAACAGGAAGGTAGAGGGGAGACGGCCCGGAGCCGCGGCCAGGAGAAGGAAGATGTAAGGTACCGGTAACCCACGAGCCACGTGGCAAAGTAGAGATTAATAGAAATGGGCTAAATATAAGAGTAAGAGCTAGACAATGATAGGCCTGAGCTAATGGCCAAGCAGTTTAAATAATGTAAGCGTCTGTGTGTTTATTTTATAAGTGGGCTCGGAGACTGGCGGGACTTGGGAGCTGGAGACTGGCGGGTGGCGGAGATTTGTCCTGACTGTGGGCACGGCAGGAAAACTCTAGCTACACAAGGCCTACAGTTCGACTTCACATTGGGTGAGAGCAGTCCATGTACCAGAAATACCTGAATTCCACCAGTGTCCTGTCATGATTCAGGGTTTTAAATTCTGGAAATTGTTGATGTTTTTTAAATTCAGCTGTCCATTCTTCCTGGCTTGTGGGTGGCTTCATCTCGGCATCCTATTCTTCCTGCAAGTGACAACACTTTAAATTTTAATTTCTGACCCACAGAACTATGTTAAATAAATTTATATCATTTTAAATTGTTCAGTTCTTTCATTCAGCAGTTCTAGGAAACAGACACAGTGTATAACAAGACAACAGTCTTAGAGTCCTCCATCCGTTTGTCACTAGGCAGACAGTATATCTGCTGGATCCCCCATACCCACCACCACCTGGCTACAGAACATGATAATTAGCACTTCCAGGATCTGAAAATATGTTTCAGTCCTTCATTGTTAAGACAGCCTAGGAAGACTTCAATGCCTGATTGTCACCTACTCTGGGGACATATTGTCATAAATTCATGCCTCCTGGTCTAGTTGACAAGCATATATCACTTCACAGATGATGTTACATAAATTTGCTTACATAATATGTATTAAGAGTTTTCAAAAACCACTCAGTGTACTAGGAACACATTCCAAGCAAGCAACATTAAATTTAATGGATACGAATTTGAAGATATCATAGGAGTCACCTCTCAAAAGCTATTTCATTTCCTGTGGGGAAATTCCAATTTCCTTTTAAACCACCTAGCTTTTGAGTTCCTCTTTGGAGCTATGCTTACTCTACAGATGGAGGTGCCTTCTCCCCTTGGAGAAAACTGTGCTTGATATATACATCCACCAACACAGTAATCTTGCTGTATTGACTCATGTTACTGTTTTCCTCACATTGTATCACTTGACCTTCCTGATGTAACCTCATCCAGGATCACAGAAGGTACAACTACACTACCAGGCAACAGTAACCTGGGATCACTTAGTGAACATGCAGGTATTTGGATACATAGGTACTTTCACTAGGCATATGTCAAGCAATTAGCAATAGTCTATCCTGAGAACATATAGACACTCATGGAAAAAAGAATCAGGGCCACAATAGCAAGATAAGAAGCAAAGCAGAGGTCAAAGCTTAGATGAATTCAGCTCCTCACCTACAGCTTGGCAGGAACACATCAGTTTGAGTTCTTCCTAGAACCATACTCTGTTGTTTTAGTCCTATTTTCCTGGGTAATCGGTTCCTTTTCAGATCTTCTTTGGTGAGCAACTATATTGTTATTTAGAGGAAATCTCATTTATTAACAGCAAACACTGATGTACTATTTCCTAAGAATTCATTTTGGTTAGTAATAGATTACATTCCATGTTAATGACACTTATTGAATGCCTGCTGTTGCAAAATACAAGATATTAAAATTGCACTTAAACTACTGGTGGATCTACAATTTAGACCGATAAATATTCTACACATTGTTTAAAAATTCCAAGGCACTATATAAAATACATGCCGTAGGAAGTTACAGACAGTAAATGGCATTCTAAGGAATGATTGTTATACAGGGTCATAAATAGTAATATATTTTTAGTAGGATCCTGGAAAAACAGAAGCATATTTTTGTAGGTAGAAATTAAATGCCAAAATTTCATCAAGCTGTCATTATCATTATTTAATCAATTGTTCCATTCATTTTTAATGCAAAAAGTATATAACACTTATTCTATTGTTGTGAAATCTCTAGAGTCCAAACTTACTAGAATGCCACAGCAATTAAAATAATCATAAGACTAAACATATACATATCAATAGAATAAAATGGAAAACCCAGAAATGCATCCTGAGTCATATGATCAAGGCTGAATTTTAAAAAGGGTCAACAACAAGGCAATTCAAGGAGAAATTCACTGCTACAGACTCATAAGTAAACAGGAGACAAATTAATATCAATCCTTGCTTCACAGTATATAAATGATTTAAGCTGAGTTATATAATATATTTGAATAAAAGAACTTTAAGAGATTGCTAGGTAGTAGAAGATAAAATCTTTGGAACCTAGTTTAGGTAAAGACTTTTTACAAAGTGCTTTACAAACTATTGCCATAAAAGAAGCACCAAGATTCTTTTGTTTAGTGGACAAAACAATCTGCCCCTCTCAATCTGTCCATATCTTTGTATTCAATACCTCTAAATACATTCTCTTACATGGCAAAAAGGATGTGTTGACATCAAAATTTGGAATGCAAGATGCAAGAAATTGGAATAGGCTTGATCTAACCATAAGAATTTTTCTATTTAGATTTATTTTTATTTTTTTCTCTCTCCCTCCCCTCTCTGTGTGTATGTGTTTTCTTTCCTCTAGAGTTCAGAATAGGTCACTGTTTACTTTGGATCTGGAGTTACAGGTGTTTGTAAGCCTCCTGAACTGAGTAATTGTAACCAAATTCATGTCCTCTGAAGAGCAGCAAACCATCTTAACTTCTGAACTATCTCCTCAACCCCTAACCACAAAAATCCTTAAATTCAGAAGATGTGATTAAGAAATTATAGAGTCAGAGATCTGTCTTACTGTTGGCTTCTAAATGGTGGAAGGGGATCAAGACCCCATGGGTGAACAGCTTTTGAAAAGTTGGGAAAGGCATAAAAATGCTTTCTCCGAGAGAGCCTTGAGAAAAGAATGTAACCTGTTAATAACCTTGAGCTTGCAATAGTGAATCTCTGTTAGAGATATTTAGTCTGTCTTCTGCAGCTACGATGAAATACCAGAGGCTGGGGAACTTATAAAGTAGACAAGACTATTGACCCACTATTCTGGAGGACAAAAGTTAATAGATCAAGGAAAACTGTCAACACAGCCTCTGATGAGTGAGTTCCAGAGTGCACAACATCATGGCAGGTAGCATCACTACAGGAACTACTAACAAGAGGGAGGAATGTCATGAAAAGACAGGAAGCAAGAGTGGCTAGGGAGGGCTGTCTTAGTTACTTTTTTATTGCAGTGAGGAGACACCATGACCAAGGCAATTTATAGAGGAGTGTGGTCAGGCCTTACAGTTGCAGAGGGTTGGTGTCCATGACTATCATGGCTGGAAGCATGGTAGCAGGCGTAGTTCCAGACCAACAGCTGAGAGTTCACTTTCTTGTCCTCAAGTAGCTGGCAGAGAGAGTAAACTGGGAATGGCCTGGGCTTTTGGAACCAGAAAGCCTACCCTCAGTCATACACCTCCTGTAACAAAACCACACATCCTAATTCTTCCCAAACAGTTCCATTAACTGGGGACCAAGTATTCAAGTTTAAGAGCATATGGAAGCCATTCATTCTCATTCGGACCACCACAGGATACAGATTTTTGTTTTGCAACGAAATTCTCTCATGCCTAACTAGGATCTATAAAAGCTACATTAATTCCCTTCAAAGGAGAGTCCTAAGGACCTCCTTCTAGGTTCTGCCCTTTAAAGGCCCCATTACCTCTTGATAGTATCACATTGAAGATGAAGTTTCCAACACATGAGCCATTTAGGGACCTTACTCCACATCTAAACTATAGCCAACATCTAACAGATAGAACAGTAATGAATTCATGTTGTTTTTAGCTATCAAGGGTTTTGGTGTTTTGTCGCAGTAGCAAAAGTAAACTAATAAAATTAGCTTCAATCTAAATTCATAAATATGCATTAGGAAACATCATTAAGGCAATAGACAAACAATTTATAGGCTGGAAGCAAATGTGTAGAAGGCATTGATCTAATAAAGGATTTTATTCAGGAATATATCTATACAGTACTATATCTAGGCACTATGTTGCTAATTCCTCTCAAAAATATTACTTCTTAGAGTGAGAAAGGAGGCTCATAGACTCAACAAATAAATGAAATATACAAGGCCCAGGAAGTAAAAGAAACTTACAAGGCTCAGACAGCTCCTGAAAGTTGCAAATTTTATAAAGTAATGTCATAGAAGTAACATAAGTGCTAACAATAGCTAGGAAGAGGGAGAATGCATCCTGTGTAGTTGCTTACAAATAGTGCAGGAGGCTCTAGAGTTTCTGTGCATTGTCACCCACATGGGTATGGACTTTTGGTGCTGCAGCTCCCTTTAAGTAACCACGCTTCTTTAAGTAATTCAATACACTCCCTGTTTACTGTCCTATGAGTGAAAGAATCATTCTTTTTTGCATGTTTTTGGTACCTTCTCTGGAGTGAACATACATTAATTCATATATCCCAGCAACAGTCACGTGACACTATGCCATCTGTGTGTCTGTAGTTATATCTCCATCTATCTACCATCACGTCATTAATATGACAAGTAGTACAATTCAAAATGAGCCAAAGATTTTAAAAATTCATAAGATACAAATGACTTGTGAGTTGCTAAAAAAAGTATCATTTGTTCATTAGGGAAATGAAAACAAATAAACAGAATTCACCATTCAAACATTATTCATTATTAGTTACATTTTTAGAACTCAAATTGTTGCTTAGGATATGAAGCAAATGAAACTATAGTTTCTTCATTGTTAGAACTTAAATATCTCAGTATCTGTCAGCTGCTTAGTCTGTAAACAATTGACGGTACATCCATACAATGAAACACTAATTGGTAGCAATTGGCTGTTTCAAGTTTACTATACTTATGTCTAGTTGCTGAATTCATTTTCTACCTCTTCTTTCAGTCCGAGGACTGATTTGGGTTTAAGAAAAATTTCACAATGTCATTTTTTAGCCTTTAATATGTAGATTGATCTGATCGTCACTCTTGCTTTCTCCTTGTGCCTTCTGTTTTAGTGACAATGTGCGTTCTTTATGGACTGAGGAATGGCTCAATGCTTATTGTGTAAGCATGAAGACGTGAGTTTGGATCCCTAATACCCTCATAAAAGCTGAGCATAGAGATTAGTCCCTGTGACCCGAGAACTGAAGGTGCATGATGAAGACAGGTGGTTCCCTGGGGGCTTACTGGCCAACCAGTGTCACCAAAAGGATGAGTTCCATGTTCAATGGAAGGCCTTATCTCTCAAAATATTTAGGAAAAAGTCATAAAGCAATACACTTGAAATCAGCCTCTGGCATTCACACTCATACTCAGAGGCAAGTAAACCTCTACACGGACACAGACAGACAGAAAGACAGACAGATGCACACCGAGAGAGAGAGAGAGAGAGAGAGAGAGAGAGAGACAGAGACAGCTATGGGTTCCTTCCTTGTGAACATAGTCCATTTCCTTGTTTATATCCCTGCCTTGTTCAATCTCTTCAGAGACTTTGTTTACACTGAGTCTCCCTTTATCTCTATTCTTCCTGAGTTCTCTGTTCATGTGCTCCTTCCAAACATTTCAGGGCCCTGTCCCCATTTCTGAACAAATCGCCTAGAACTGTCTTATCCAGAACGTCTGGAATTTTTCTTTACTGTACTTTTCCTTTAACTCCCTTTTTAGAAAGATAGATTCAGTAGGAATTATGTAAGCTTTATTGTTTTTAAACTTTTATTGGCCTAAATTCATTGTTTGTACTGATGGGTTTCATAAAGATGTTTTCTTTCAAGTATACTGTCTGCCTTTTATTAATATACTCAGTGCTTTCAAATGCCACTGGCTGCTTCTTAACTTTCATTCATTCTGTAGTTAGCTGGCTCAGTCTTGTTTGGCTTTTAGTAGATTTCCTGAGAACATAAACAGAATTTTAAAAGCCACTTATTATTTTAATGGCAAAATTTAAAGTGTGCTAAAACTTAGAAATATTAATATTATGAAAGCAGATATTTAGACTTCAAATGAGCCAGAAGATACCAATCCTTACATATTTACTAAATGTTTATCCATCAACTACCGTAGAATTGGCACTTAAAAGGCTCCTGGTGACTTTTAGTGGCATCTTGAAGCACCTGCAGAGTTTGAAAGTTAGCTACTTACATACTAAAGTCACACCATGACAAAGCCCCGAAAACAGGGCTGTGGGCTACAGATAGCGATATGCAGCAACAAGGAAAAGCAGAACGGAACAAAGCCTCCTGCTGTAGAGCTGCCAGCTCTGGTCTGAGTTTGGGCTGGAATCTTTACAATTTGGTAGTCCCCTTATTTCTGGGGACTTTGTTTTATTCAAAGGTAGATCCTGTGGTGTTTTTAAAAGGGATGGTTTCAAGAGCTGAATAAGCATGAGGCATCCATGGACCAGCTCTCTTGCCCGCATTGTTGGATTGGTTGGTTAATTATTATCTATTTCTGGATATCTCACAATGGAGTTTATTTCTTCAGCTGGCTTCTATGAAGTTTCATACAGGTGGATTCATGGCTTTTAAGTATTATGTTCATTGATTTTTTTTTTTTAGCTAGGATTTCATATAGATAGTCTGGACTTCATAAATGAGAAAACTATAAAATTCCCTTCTTAGTTTCAATGGACTAGTGCATTTCTTAGAAACTCTAAATGGCCTAATTCATTGACACCATTTGTCTTAGTGCATTTTCTATTGTTGTGACAAAAATACCTAAGAGGACAAAGAGTTTATGTGACTAGAATTCTGAGGATTGGAACGTAGGTAGTACATAACACTGGCCTCTGCTTGGTGTCTCCTGAGGCATTTTGTTCATTATAGCCTAGCATAGGCTTCATATGATGATGCAGAGTAAGTGCTTCTCAGTTTCTCCTTCTTCCTATTCCTTCTGTTGTTTCTTACATTTTCTTGTGTCTGCTGATTTTTGGTCTTTATATGCAGATTAGACACAAGTGGCTGTGATATCTACAGCCCCTTGAAGAACTCACACTAATGATAATAAGCAAGTGTCTCAGTCAGGGTTTCTATTACTGTGAAGAGACACCATGACCACGGCAAGTCCTATAAAGGAAAATATTTAATTGAGATGGTGGCTTAGAGTTTCAGAGTTTCAATCCATTATCATCATGGAGAGGCATGGTGGCGTGCAGGCAGACACAGTGCTAGAGAGTTAGCTGAGAGTTCTACATCTTGGAGGCAACAGGAAGTGGTCTGTCTCAGTGGGCATGGCTTGACCATGCATAAGACCTCAAAATCTGCCTCCACAGTAACATATTTCCTCCAAGGCCACACCTCCTAATAGTGCCTCTTCCTTTGGTGACCATTTTCTTCCAAATCACGGCATTCCACTCCCTAGCCCCCAAAGGCTTGTAGCCATATTATAATGCAAAAATGCATTCTGTTCAATTTCAAAAGTCCTCATAGTCTATAACAGTCTCAAACTTGTTTCAAAGTCCAAAGTCTCTTCTGAGACTAACGGCAATCTCTTAACTGTAATCACCCTGTAAATTCAAAATCAGAAAACAGATCACATACTTCCAACATATAATGGCATGGTATATACATTATCATTCCAAACATAGGGAAGGGAGCATAGTGAGGAAATACTGAACCAAAGCAAGAACAAAAACCAGCCAGGCAAACTCCAAACTCTGCATCTTCATGTCTGATGTCAAAATGTTCTTCAGATCTCCAATTCCTTTCATCTTTGTTGACTGCAACATACTTCTTCATCTGGGGCTGTTTCCACTCCCTGTTACAGCTTTCTTCAACTTTTATTCTATGGCTCTGGCATCTCTAACATCTTAGGGTCTCCAAGGCAATTCAGGTTTCAACTTCATAGCTTCATACAGTGGCCTCTCTGGGCTTACATTCAGGGACACCCCTGACACATGCCTGGCCTCAGTGGCTTTCTTTAGTCATAGAGGTAAATTCCATAACCCCTTTCTTCTATCCTTAAAGCTAAAACTACAGAGCTCAAATTGCTAAGTTCTATTGTTTGTTGGGTCTGGAACATGGACCCCTTGTTCAATTACATCTTCAACAGTTTTCTGTTTTCCTTTACTGCCTAAGCTTAGATGTCCTGAAACTGGATCTGTATACCAGGCTGGCCTCAAACTCGAGAGATCTGCCAGCCTCTGCCTTCTGAGTGTTGGGATTGGAAGCATGCATCACCACGTCTGGTTCTAAGCTTCTCTTTAATTCCTTTTCACAAGCTGAAAACTTAGCTGGGTAGGATCTTGCCCTAAGGTCACCACTCCTTTTATTCCATTTCTTAATCTGTTCATCTCCTTGGATACAGGACTTAGCTCCTTCCACTTCCTGTAGCAAGAATCTTAAAAGGTCTTATCAATAAAAAAAAACAAAACAAACAAACAAACAAAACCTGGAGCCAGGTATTGGGGTCAATGCTGGAAGATCAGAGAAACAGAACAAGTTGATCCTGTTTCCTCAAACTGGAAGCCTCTGTGTCCTTATCCAAATGGATCTCAGCTGAACTGTGCTGCTCAAAAGCCTAATAGCTTAACAGAGGCTCTAGTTCCTGGTCTTCACAATCTTATATACCTTTCTGCTTCCCTCCATCACTTCCTGGGATTAAAGGCATGTGTCACCATGCCTGCCTGTTTCCAGTGTGGCTTTAAACTCACAGAGATCCGGATGGATCTCTGCCTTCAGAAGGCTAGGATTAAAGGTGTGTGTGCCACCATTTTTGGCCTCTATGTCTGTCTAGTGGCCGTTCTGTTCTCTGACCCCAGATAAATTTATTAGGGTGCACAATATATTGAGGAACAAAATATCACCACAACTTCCTGTGAGCCTTTTCTTCTCAAATATTTTTCCTTGCTCAGCTTGCTTCTTTTCATTATATATCTTCATTAGAGTTAACACTAGTAACCATATAACAGAGTCTATACTTGCTTTGAGATGTCCCCTGCCAAGGGAATTAATTCAAAACACTTTATTTTAGCCTCATGCAACCTTTTTGGACAAGGGCCAAAAGTAGATCACATTCTTCACTAAAATATCACAAGAATGATTTCTGGGCAACATACCAAAAATTTTCTCCTCTAAAATCTCTTGAGCAAGCCTCCCAAAGTTCAAATAATTCTTAGTACCACTGTCTTCAAGTTCCTGCTGGTATGGCCCATTAAACAGTGCTTACAGCATTCTACTGCTTTTCTAATCCAAAATACCACGGTCCAAATTCCTCCAAATAAAAACATGGTCAGACCTATCACATCAATACCCCACTTCTGGTACCAATTTCTGTGTTAGTTAAGGTTTTTATTGCTGTGAAGAGACACCATGACCACAACAACTCTTATAAAGGAAAATATTTAACTGAGGTGGTAGCTTGCAGTTTCAGAAGTTCAATCCATTATCATCATGAACATGGCAGTATTATGCAGGCAAAGTGCTGGAGAGGTAGCTAAGGATCCTACATCTTGCAGGCAACAGGATGTGGTCTGACTCAATTTCTTATTTAAAACCTATCTTAAAACCAACAACTAGAATTAAGGAATCATACTTGAATCAATGTTGGCCTATTTTTTGTAATCAGAGAAGTTATTTAGATTTCCCCCACATTTACCTATCATTTGTCAGTGAGTTGTAGGTTCAAAAAAACTTTGTGCTAAATAATTCAGCAAACACTAAATAAATAAATCAAATATCAGGAAAGTATGAAGAAATCCTGTTTGTTCAAAGAAAGGGATTGTCAACTTCTAGAATTTTGTAAAAGCATTACCTTCAGGGTGACATATCTTTAGAGAATTGTGCAATATAATAATGACAAAAAGTCCCAAACTGCAAATGTGAATTATCATACCTTAAATTTTTAGTATTAAAATATTCCTATTCTAATCGTACCATCTAGTGAAAATACAGTTATGTGAGTGAAAGAACAGATAGTATAACCTATGTTTGCTCTAAAAATTTATCTACCAATTAAAATTTCAATAATTTGAACATATTTTCTTATGCTACTGAATTACAGAGGGTCAAATATGTACACTTACCACACTACTCTTAATTGAATTCACATTGTATTTTCATCAGCCAAGATCTATTACTTAAATATAAAATACTTGGTGTATGTGTAAATTGTATATATATGTGTTATGTCTTTAGGAATATACAACTTGGGTAGAGAAATATGGTATAAAAGAAATTAGCTTTGAAAGACGTAGTGGGAAATAGATTGAGGGTAACAAAAATGTCTCTTAACATTTTTATTGTGTGTATATGATGTGTGTGCATGTAAGTGTGTGAACATAAGCGCATGTGTGCTTACTGTGGTGTATAGAGGTCAGAGGACAACCTCAGATGTTGGTTCTCATTTTCCAATTTTTTTGAGAAGGGTCTCTTATTGTTGGTCATTGTGT
>CABHPH010148859.1:0-17155 GCA_902168325.1 Peromyscus nudipes | reverse complement strand
GCTGAGGTTGGCAGAAAGGAAGGCTTGGATTCAATGGAAAGGAATTGAACTCTGTTTCTTCTTCACTGAATAGTTCCCTTCCCCCAGCAGAATAAAGAGAAAATAAGATGCGTGATGACGAAGCTTTGACATTTTCCGAAAATGAAGCTTTTAGTTCCCATAACGTGGAGTGGAGGTCAGAGAGTGTGCCAAGCCTTTCACTCTGTTTGGCTCATGTTGGCCCTGGCTCCTCAGAGGACAGGAATAAGGGCTGGCTGCAGAACTCGAGATCTTTCTCCCCTTTTCCCTTAATGTTTGTCTTAAAAACAAACAAAACCTCTTACGGAATTCAAAATAATTTTTTTGTTTTATAGTTTTTGAGTTTCATTTAGCCCATAGGAGCCAATCATTCCACACCTATGTGTTAGCTCACAGTTCAAGATAACTGCATGTGTTCAACTTATTACTTGAGCCTTTGGGATCTTGGTATCTTGCTTTGTTTATAGTTTAATTGCCATGGAGACCAGATATAAAGCCAGTACCCCCAAAGACTTAATGATGCCTACGCAATTACTGTTTTCCACTTCAGTTTTATATGTTCTAGTGATTGTCCTGTGTTTGAAATAATGCTAGATGTTATAAAAAGCTACCTCTTCTGTGTCCTCCCCACCCCCACTCTGGAATCACAGTAGCTTTGAGTGGCTTGAGTCTCTATGGAAACCTTGGGGCTTCTGAGTCCTCTTGTATTCCTATTAGGGATTTCCCTAGTCCCCACCAGGGTGATGCTAGGATTTCAAGAGCAATTACATAGTTCAGGTAAGAAGTGAACAGAGAGATTTTGGTCCTTTAGAACCTGTGAAGCACCCACTGAGATGTCCAGAGAAGATGGACTTCCACACTTTCACTTCCTCCCAGCTCCAGGGTCTTGCACATGCTAGTCAAGTGCTCTACCACTGAGCTATACTTTCTGGCTCATCAGCTGTCCTTATGCCGCCTAGCACAGCAGTGTGTAGGCTTGTCAAAATGTCATCGATCTGCTGAACCTTTTACATCCGTTGTTTAATGTTCAGTTTCATAACTTTCAAAACATTGTTGTCATTAGCATGATTCTATCAGTCATTGGAAAAAGGGTTAATGGGGTAGGTCTTCCTGCCCTCCTTCCCGAAGTAGCCATTCTATCCTCTGTGCATAACACACATGCACACACACAGACACATACACACATATACACACACAGACACACATAAGCACATACAGAGACACAGAGATACATACATACATACATACATACACACACACTCATGCACACACAGACACACATACACACTTGCACACACAGAGACACAAGATTTTTATTTATTTTTTTCTTCAACACCTGTTCTTTGCCAACACCAATCTTCCATTGATACAGAGTGAAACCCACCTGGGCCATTGCATGCAAATCCCTTTTTTAACACACTGACTGCATATCACCCTCCTTCCCTATAGGGTACTTCAGAACTTTATTGTCGAGGAAGTTTGCATTATATGCAGACTCTTGACATTCCCACAGCACTACAGGAACCATCCTGTGTCTGGGTACTTTTACTTTTTTATTTGAGATGGTGAAAAAACTGAGGTGGCCATGCCACTACTTGTGCCCATAACGTTCAGTGCTAGGCTTTGCAGAGTTACTGCCTTGTCCAGGAGCAACACTGAAATTCACACCCGTTGGCTTCCTGAGCCTCGCAGTAGAAGCCTTCGGGCGCATGTCCTCAGTGAGCTTATCGCTGCTTGCATTCAGCAGAAAGGTGTTTGTGTTCAAGGGCACCGACAGCGCACCATAACGTCCCTGTAAGGATGCCGGATGAAGGGAGGCAGGCAGAGCACTCTTAAGCAAAAACATGACAAAGACTCCCTGATAATATTACTCATTAAAGACTTAAGAGATAGGATTATGGGTTTGGATGTTTGCCTGCACCATGTGTACACCGCGCTCACAGAGCCAGAGGAAAGGGCATCAGATCCTCCATGACTAAGGTAGTTGTGAGTCACCCTGTGAATGCTGGGAATTGGACCCCAGTCATCTAGAAATTAGTGCACTTAACTGCTAGGTCATCTCCCCCATGCCCAGCACCTAGGATGTTTACTAGCTGGTGAATTTGAGAGAGACCATGTTCCTCCTGCTCACTGTCTTCTAGAATGTTCATAGGTTTGAAAGTTTATTTTTCCTTGAGCTGAAGAAGAGGAGGAAGAAAAATTAAAAATCTAATTATGGAGCACTAATAACGAAGTAATGAAAAACTTTAGTGGAAGTTCTTGAGAAGCAGAGGCAGGAATAATTAATTAGCATATGCAAAGTGCAAACTGAGTTTAGGACAGGCCTACATACCAATTCTGTCTCACAAAAGCCAAGGCAAGGAAGCTCAGTTGCATAGTTGCATAGTGCATGAGTTTTCCGAACCATGAGTTTTCCCCAGCATTGTAGACAGCAACCTAAACAATGCCCCCTGCCCAAGAAAAAGAGCTCTACTAAGGTTACTGGCTTAAACATGATTGTCCCAGATGCCCAAGTGACTTAGTCATTCCTCTGACCTGTTCCCAAATTGAGAATTTCCATGCATTTCCAAACCAGGCCATTCATTTTCTTAGGCTTTGCATAATTTTCAGTTCCTAGCAGGTGGGCTCTTTCCTTGCCTGTGAATGTATTTGTTCAGGTTATGGTTTTGTGTTACATTTCCTCTTTTAAAGACAATTCTTTCAACATTTTAAAACTTGTAAGACTGTAGCAACCCATGCAGAATATCCCAGCCTGCTTCACATGCTGATTGTTGCTCTGATTTTGTCCCCACTTCCTCCTCTTCCCCCCTCCCTCCTCCCTCCTCCCTCCCTCCTCTCCCCCTTCCCCTCCTTCCCCCTTCTTCTCCTCCAATAGCATTGCTTAAGAAATGTCTCTCTCATAATGGAATTCTTCTGTTTGCTGTGTCCAGATATGCCTGGTCCTGGAAACCTGACTAGGGGCCACTTGGGAATGAAGAAAGGACAGACATATGTACACAGAAAAACTGGGAATGAAGAAAGGACAGACATATGTACACAGAAAAACTGGGGCTGAGCGGGCTGTGTGCACTCTGATGGAGTGGAGGCAACTATCACGGTGGGGGTCTGGGAAGGCTTGGCAGAGTCTGAGCATCATGAAGCTGTCCGATCCAGCGCTCTACAATCTTAAGAACAGCCCCCCCCCTCCCCCGTGAATAGTTCATTTCTATGGAAAATAAACACAGAAGTTGTTGACTGAGAATTCCAGCTTCTCTGTGTGCCAGTGGATCAGGCGGGTCTGACGACTCTGCACCTTCGGCTTTTTTCACTAGAGGCGTGTCATGGGGAGTGATGCTCTCCGCTGAGAAAATAGTGCTGTTGCCAAGTCTTTACCTGTTTTGTCCTGGTTTTCTGAAAGCCATGAGCTTGACTTACACCATTGAATGTTCCATGATGTTGTGACCTGGATTTCCACTTGGGTTCCAACGTCACGCCTCTCCCCTTCTTTGTCAGTGTGTCTCCTGTGGTTATGCTGAGGGCCCGGCGGGGTCTGTTCTTAACAGTGTCCTCTTGAGCACATTCGTTCCCGTAGGCATAGGGAAGATGAGAAGGTACCATTGGTGGTGAGCTAGGCAAGTGCCTCTGACCAAGGGCCTTTGCTGGCTTGCACCCAGCTCCCTATGGAAGGAATTCTGTCCTGTACACCTCTGCTTTCAGTTTCTTTCCTTAGTACCAAAGACATTTGTTATTCTTCTCAATTTTTCTGCAGCTGAATCTTACTTTCTATACATTTTAAATCTTGCATGGCCTCAGCTTGTCTGTTAAGATCCTCCTCATTGTTAAGGAGTAGTGCAGAAAGGTCTTTGCCTAAGTGCTGCTAGCATGTGAATATCACTCCCTTCTCCAATTTGAATTAATGATTGAGTGCCTATGTAGATTTACTTGTGCATGATTTGACTCTGAATTGTAGTTGACTATTGACTGGTAGGGCTGTGTCTTGCTTTGCATAAGTTGTTAGTGGAATTCTTATGGGTCAAGATTAGGCCTATGGTCTTCTGTTGCTCTTAACATGGTATCACACACACAGAAAGCTTGTATAAGTATTTGAAGCATTTCATTGAATCAAGTATCTCTATATAATGCTAGAAATTCCATTTCTTCTAGTCAATAAGTAATAAAATGTTTATTTGGTTGTTTTATTTTTTTAAAGGTCTGTTCAGCACAGTCGAGTAGGACTCCACAGTGATAGAGATGTTCCATTCTCTGCTGGCTAACCCTGTTGCTGCTGGCCACCTGTGACCATTGAACATTTGAAATATGGCAAGTGTGGCCAAGGAAATGAATTTAATTTGACTAAAATTAAATTTAAGGACCACATGTGGCTAGTGGCTCATGCATCTCTCAATGCAGGCAGAGAAATTAGCTGTTTCAATCTTGCTCTTCCTCCTTTCCTTCCAGCAGGCTCTATTAAGTGTCTATGAGGTGGCAGTAGTTTTTAAGGCACTGGAGATATAAAGCAGCATTGGCTTCTTCCAGGGTTGGGGAGGCAGTGACAGTGTTGCGGAGGGACTGACAAGATCCCTCTGATTAAGTGCTCCTTACGGCAGGGCAGTAAATGTGATGAGCTGGGGCAAACAGGCAACCGGGAGCTATAGAAGAGAGAGGTTTAATGCCAGGACTGTTCACAGCCCCAAATTGGGAACAGAAGGTCAAAAACTAGATAGATCAAAGACTTTGTGAGTGTTCCACAGGATGTCACTGGAGTTGAGTGTGTGTTAAGGACCACTGGTGGAGGTCATTAGCAGTTGACCAGTTTTATAGTACATGGTCACCTAGCTATTCTGGTAACTGATCTTCACTCTCAAGAAAATCTCTTGTACAAGACAGGGCTTTGAAGGCCATGACTTTGCCTATTTCTTTTCTCTTAGCACCAATGCTATTAGATTTTTAGGATTTAAAGTACCATTCATAGACTCCATTGCCTCCTGCAAATACCCAATACATGGACCATTCAAAAGGAAGCTTCCATGTCACCACAAATGCTTGGCAGCCTCTGCTCTGAAAGAGATCATATTAGGTCAACACAGCAAGCCAGTTTAGAGCATTCTAGTGAGCAGCCTGGTTGTAGTGCAGCCATGAAGAAAACCAATAGGACTGTTATGGATAATGGCAGTGGATATCTGTTTTGTGGCGAGAATCACACAGTCTTGTAATCAGCAAGTGGGGAGGGGAGATAATTTTGAGCAAGACCAAAGCCATACAGAGGAGACATTGCATGGGTTGCCCTAACATTTGATGGCAAACTGCAGAGGCTGGAATAAAGTGAGGGAGAAGGCCTTGTTCTGAGATGAAGTCTTAGAGGAAGGGAGGAGCTAGGTGTTGCACTGTCCAATAAGATGTACCAGAGTGAAAAGAGCCCTAAGATTGGTCAGGAAGCATTTCCAGTGGTCACTACTGTTTTCCATCACCTCAGGAAGATGCTTCTGTCTCAGAACTTTGAAAACATTTAGTCTGTCTTAGAAGTTGCTGTTTACTTTTCCTGGCTATTCCTATTTTGAGATCCTTTCATTTTGGCCAGAGATTAAAATCCATTAGGAAGTTGTGTAGAGCCCTCCACTCTCCCAGAGAGTCCTTGAAGCTAAGTAAACCAGGGGAACATCTGATAGATCCTTGGAGAGCCCCGAGTGGAGGGGAGAATGCTACACAAGTAGGTTTTGACTCCAGGTCTAATTTTAAGAGTGAGACTCCCTGGGAGAAGCAGTAATTGGCCAGAAGAATGTGATTGCTCCTAATAGCCTTCCTAATTATACACTTGGATATTGGGGGCCTGAGGCCTGGGGTTTGGCACTGTACATCACAATTGACTTGTCCCTGGAGAGCTGTGACTAAAATACCTCCTTAAAGATAAGCCTATTTTCACATCCCTCCAGCACCGCAGATGCAGATAGAAGGAGAGGAACAGGTTATATAAGTGCTCTTCCAGGTAGACTAGCAGAACTTAGAAAGTAGACAACGCACAAAACCTTCTCGCATTATGAGTGGTTCTGAGAGCAAAGGTGGTGTTGTTGCTGTTAGTTCATGCTCCTGGTTTCCTCTTCCATTTCCAGTCGTTAGGAAAACAGTATAATCAGTCAGAAGTTGCTGCACATCTATTTAATCAGTCCCTTTGGGAAAGGTGAAGCTAGAAAATATCCAAACCTCGTGGTAGGGGATAGGTGGACACAGACCCCCAGCAAAGTTGTTTTGGGAATGGTTAATGAAACTTAGGAATTTTTAATGAAGTCACTGGCAAAATAAAGTTCTCTAACTTTCAGCTACATTTGGTCTCTAAAGAATTTTTGTTTGCCTTGAATTTTTATTGTCTACAAGTTGGTTTCCAGTATTTAAAAACTTAAGAATTTCATTCCAAAATGTAGTGTGTATACACATCTGAGAAGACACAGTAGGATGAAGCAGTGACCCAGCAGGGGACCAGGTTGGTTGCATCCCTAGCGCTTCCGTTTGGTGAGTCCCTATGCTTCCTAAGAGTCTTGGGCCCTGGCAATCTATGATTTAAGAGTTTGTTTTCAGTTCATTAACTATTTGAAAGACTCAATTCTTAGGCACTGCAGCCAATTAGCCTTATACACAAAGATAAAGGACCTATGAAATTAAAATGTGAGCCTGTGTCCACCCTTTTTATTGTAGAGGGTGGTCCACTTGAGGATGTACTATTAATTACAAGTTAATGGGGTTTTTGTTAACCAAACAGAGCCAGGAGCTCTTATTGCAGTGCCTCCAGGGAGAGTGGCAACAACTTTTCTAATTCTCTGCTTCTTAGAATTGTTAGCTGGGATAGTGTTGGTCTTTAGCTAATTGAAGGTGACCGAAAGCTGGAGGATGAGAGGACTTTGGGTAGGAAGTCTCTTTGGTGACCTCTTTAGGATCAAGGATACTGTGTCAGGTGCAAGAAGGCGGCATTGACTTTCTTCTTCTGCATATATTTAAAAAGAGGCAGGCGGATGTCTATGGGTTCAAGGCCACGCTGGTCTACATAGAGAATTCCAAGCCAGCCAGGGCTGTAGACCCTGTCTAAAAAAATAAATAAATAAAACAAAAACAAACAAACAGTTCCCCCAAACGCAAGTACCATTGGGTACAGGTGGGTTTCACAGACTTTGGCATCATAAAAGCTAATGTATTTGCCAATTGTTCCATATGAAATAATTTTAGCTATGAGGGCTTTTCAGATAAACATTAACGGTTGACTTTTTCTAGAGCTGAATGATAGAAACTCTAAGTGGCTTGATGACTCTGTTTTGGTTAACTATTTCTAATCTTTTCTGTTTTTAATGTCATATACGACTCTGAGTAAATGTAGGTCAGCAACTTTGAAATGGATATCATGACTTCCGTTATACTACTCCCTCCCTTCTGAATGACTTTTTGTCTGTTAGTAGGCTGTTTGTTGGTTTAATAGTACCATTCCTAACTGTTGACAGACAGTTGATTTTCAGTTGTACTTGTTATAAAGATGTCAATTATTCAATTAACTGAATTCATTATCTGATTGATCTCCTTGTTTCTTTTTAAATAAACATAATGTAAATCTGTCAGCGCTTCTGCCTCGCCTGTAATGACCATGCTGCCGCATTGAGTCAACACTGTCCCCGCAATGTGGCAAAGTGACACAGGAGTAGCTGTTTCAGTGCTCTGAAACAGAGGGGCCGCAGCTGTCCGGTTCTCTGTGACTTCTGAGACCACGGGGGCAGACTGTTTTCATCGGCCTACCATCCGGTCAGACTGTGTGCAGCCAGATCTGTGCTTCCCCCACCTCCTCAGTGTCGCATGTTTATTTTCCTGCGAAGTACCTAAGGAACTTGACGAGCCAATCGATGCTAAGATGAGGATGGCACTTTATTATTTAGCAGGATATTCTTGTCCTATATCAATCAGTAAATTGAGTTTGAATCAATAGGCCAGGCAGATGAACCCAGCCTTCCTAAATTTCAGTTGGTATTAAATATTAAATCCTTCACTAGTTGTTGATTTTCAAAGTGTGATGTATATGATGCTTGATATGCAGGTAAATAAGGGTGTTTAATGACCCAGAGAGTGTGCCGTTTGAAGGAGCTGAGTAGATGACCTTGTTAATAAGGCTGAGTAGTCTCCTGAGATGAAGGCTAGAAGAGAATATTGAAGAGCCCATGCCTGGTAGGACATTAATCTCAACTTCTCAGGAAGCTGAGGCAGGAGGATTACAAATTCAAGGCCAACTCCAGTAATTTAATGAGACCTTATCTACAATAAAATGTAACATGAGAGTTGAGGATGCATCATTGTTACAGAATTTGTGTAGAATGCGTGAGTGCCTGGGCTCACTCCCCAGTACCACAGAAAACCAAAGCAGGGGAAGTGTAGCCCAGTACATCGGTTGCCATAGGACCTTTCACTGTGCACAGGATATTTAAATCTGAGGCTTCTCACTTATACCTGCTCTGCCTTTCAGGGTATTACTGTTGTTCATTTCAGCTTGTAATTCACTTTCTTTAGCATATTCACATTGGTGATTGACTTTGTGCTCGGCATTCTGGGTACTAAAGTTCTGAATTAGTGTATGTTGTAGTTTTCCTGGAAGAAACACATAGGATAGTTATAGTTCACAGTACTCGAGCATGAGATGACAACACCAGCAGGGAAATGCCTGGGTTACTGGAGGACCCAGTGTGTCAGTGATGGACAGGGAGGGTTGCTGTGGCTGACTGATACTGAACTGTAGGTGAAGAGGGCGGAGAATGGTGAATGTTCAGTGTTGACATTGGCATCATGTTGGGATTGGAGGAGGTGGTGGCAGCATGTTCCTGTAGGGAACAAGTTTGAACAAAGGGTGGAGACCAAAATTGTTGCATAATTCATGCTGGGGCCCACAGGGAGGTCATAACCTCTGGAAGGAAGCAATCTGAGGGCCCTCATTAGAAGCTGCAGAGTTGATCATGGAGAGCATTCGTGCTGGGTTTTGAGCTTGTAACGGAGAACCATGGGAGTGGTCTGTGCCTGTCTAGGTTAATTGAAAGTATCCCAGGATGTGGTGTTGGAATGGTTTCCCTTATTGTTGACTATTGAAGTTGTGGCTTTTGAGGAAATTTGGGATTAACTGAGGAGAAACACTGGGATTTAAGGACCTAGAAAGGGCAGAGCAGTGCACAGCAGAGGGGCTGTTCCTGGAGAAAAGTGCACAGTGAAGTCTGAGTGATGTGAGCTAGAAACTGCCCTGGAAGTTTTAGACAACACACTAATGGAGCCTGTGATTGGAGCCATCTGCCTTTCTGTTCCCAGAGGTGATCAGAATGTGCCACTGAGTGGGAAGGGCTTGGGGACAGGGCTGAGCGATGCTTGGCTGAGCAGGAAGTATCTTTTAACTAAGGGGTGGTTTTCTTCTCTTCCTCATTCATTGCTTTCAGGTAATTTCTTATTGCCGTTGGCCACATGTGGTTATTTTTGGTTGTGCAAGAATGCGCTTTTAATTTAGAAAGCTGAAAAGGGATCAGGAATGAGGAAGCAGAGAGGGTCGACTAAAGACAGTATAAGAAATCAGTTTATTGCTGCCAGGATACTCCAGGTCTGGAGGTAGAGGCTGAGCCGGAAGCCGACACCTCTGTCTGTCACAAGCCAGGCCCACTCAGCTGGGCGTCTGTGTTATTGCCCCCTTAGTAAGTCTCCTGTGGTAGCCACTCAGAAATTAAAGCTTGATAATTTCATTGGGCTGCTGTGATCTGTTTCTCCTGCCTTTCCACATTCACATGCAGAATCAGCCACCATTAACAAGACACCAATCCATTAGCTCTCATTACAAGACAGAATTCTTTTCAGGAGTTTAGTGTGCACATCCTTGACCCCTTTTTTAGAGTTGGAAATTATCTTGAAAATTTACCTCTACCTCTGTAATTTCTACGGCGTGTTCAAGAACAGCTTAATAGTCTGAAAACGGATGAATTTAAAATGAGAGAGCTGAAGGTCATAACCCAGCAGTGATAACTCAGCTAATGAAATATTCATTTCCAACTCTGAAGTGGCACTGTATATCAATATGTTGTCACCAACTGTCATTGTTACGTAGAGCACAGGTATATTTATGCATTCATAAATAGCTTGGGGAGGGGGGAAGCTAATTACATGCAGGAACGGGTACAGCAGTGTTCATGGCCCTGTCTCCAGCCGGCACCTGCTTACCCGTTTTCCAAGGCATGTCTGTGAATTAAGTATAGGTTCTGCACATTAACCTCTGATGTGTTTGGTTTTGCGAATGATGCAATTAGAGAGAGAAGAGTTCAGCAGATATATGTGCTTTTTTAGGCCATGTCCACACCGGGGGTTTGTTTAGATAAATGTAAAATGGAGTGCGTAATTTAGCACTTACCTAGGAAAATTAAACTGAAAACTATTTGGTTTGAAAAATCTAGAACACCGTAGAAGAGATATATATTTATATAATTAACTTCGCCAATTAAGAATGGATTTACGTTAGTAAAAATCAATGTAATTATCCAGATAATTCAGGCTAATTAAAGTCCTCCCCACATCCTTAGATTTCCATTAGCCGCCTGTTTCTGGTAACAGAGAACTTTTGGTGTTAAATTAGCTCTATAATTTGTGTAAAGTATCCTTGCTCTGTGTTGCTAGTGTTTCAGCTGACTGTGTGTATGTGATAAGCAGATTGTCCTTTAGGGTCAAATAAAGTGGGCAGCGTCAAATATTGTGCATCAAATCACAAACATTATGGTAAGTTTACTGACAGACTTCAGTGTGCAATCTTTAAAAAATATAAATGTGTGTGTGTGTGTGTGTGTGTGTATGTATGTGTGTGTGTGTGTGTGTGGTGGCAGCTATTCTTGGTTGTCAACTTGATTACATCTGGAATTAACTAAAACCCAAGAGGCTGGGTACACCTGTGAGTGAGTTTTCTTAATTAATTCAGCTGAAATGGGAAGACCCACCTTTGATATGGCTCTTTTGAGGTGGAATCTTTTAATCTGGCACACACCTTCTGGTGGCAACGTATATAAAGATCATGAAAGAAGGAAGCCTTTGCTCTTTGCTTGCTTGTCCTCAATCTTGCTGGAAAGTTCATTCTTTTACTGGCAGGAGAGCTTCATGATTCTGGTGTATACTCAAGACCAGCTGAGACATCCAGCCTCATGGACTGAGCAGCTACTGGATTCTTTCGGTTGCTAGACAGCCATTGTTGGAGTAGTGGGGCCACATCTCGCTATCCATCTCTCTATCTCTCTCTGTCTCTCTCTCTCTCTCTCTCTCTCTCTCTCTCCATATATATATATTCCCCTCCTTCCTTTAGAGAACCCTAACACAGCATTCATGGACATACATGTGAAGGCTGGGAACTGACATAGGGTATCTTCCCTACTCATTCTCACTCTGTTTTTGAAGTTATTTTATTCTCTCTATCTGTGTCTCTCACTGTGTGTGTGTGTTTGCTCACTCATAGTTAACTGTAGTGATCATTACTGGGCACTAGCCCCCCTGGAGCTGGAGTTACAGGTGTTTGTGAGTAGGTGCTGGGGGCTAAACTCAAGTCCTCTATAAGATCAATACTTGATGCTAACTCCTGAACCATCTCTCCAACCCCACTTTTTAGATACAGAGTCTTTCACTGAACCTGGAATTCCTAGTTTTGCTCTGTTGGCTGGCCAGTGAGCCCTGGAATCCTCCTGCAACTGCTTCCCCAGCCCTGGGATTACAGCAGGCATCTGTGCCATCAGCTTTTCCCTAATGGGGGGTGCTGAGAGGCACACTCAGATCATCATGCGTGTGCCGCCTACCTTACGGACTGAGCCATCTCTCCAGCCCTAGGTAGAGAATCTTTATATCCAGATACCCATGAACAAGGTGGGGATTTGATTAGAAATAGGATTGGATATATATTCAGTGTCCTGGCTTTAGTACACAGTCCCCACCCTAGTTCCAAATCCACTTATGAGAAGCCCCTACGGCTCTGAATCCCCCCTTTCCTCTTCTTTTGAAATCCATCCTTACCCTGATTTGAAAGTGCCCACCTTTTCTCCCACGTCTGCCTGCCTCTCTAGCCCCTCAAAACAGAAAGCAGCAGCCTCTGCCTAGACATTTATAAATAGATGCCTCCTTAGGTGAATGTCAAGTGTAGGTTCTCTTAAAACCTCGTGTGTCTTTGGCATTTCCTTACCATTCACTATGGAATTAAAAAAAAAATTTCCTCCCTGTAGTCTGAAGGGGTGTGAAGTGGGTGGTGTAAGATGGGTATTTCACAGTGAGTGTTGAGACATGAAAAAGAGAGGATTTGCCTTGGGCAATTGGCATTTCATTTTAGCTCGGAAAGTTCATTTTGTTTTTTTTCTTCTGTTCTTGAGTCTGAGAAAAGAACCGAGGTTATGGCCTGGGCTTGCTTCATAATGTGAAAGCCAACTGGTCCATGTGAACTCCGTTACTGTAGTGGGGCAGGACTCTTGGTGATGTGGTGCCTTGGGCCTCATGAGCTGCATCAGGCCTGTCTCAGCTATTCCCCATCTTTAAAGGACTTGTAGAAAAAAATTAAACAACTAGTTTGGTTATTATAATTACTGTATGAGTGCAGAATTAGTTGGAGAGTCAAGTGTTCATTTTTTGGAAACAGTTCCCAAACTGGATATGGATCTTAGGCTGTGTCAGGAACATGCAAGTATAGGGATTTTTTTTTTTGGTGGTGGTGGGGGGAGCCTGCATTTTCTTGTATGGTCCTTCTATTTTTATCCTTATCTCATGATTTTTTTTTCAAAACAGCAGAAATGACATATGTCTATCAGCTTTTGGAGCTAATATATTTTAAAATAATTACTCTCTGATTAGATCATGCAGATTTAGAATATGCTTAAGCTGAGGAAGATTCCCACTGTGCCTTTGAAATGGCCCTTTGAGAACAGAACCTGTCCTCATGTAACTGAAGTTAAAAGATGGAGAGCAAACAGATGAGTTTGGAATCCCCGAATTACCACCCTCCTCATCCTTGACTTGGTGCTTTCCTAAGCAAAGCACACTTACCTCCAAAGAGAAGAGAGCTAGCTCGAGTTCTCTGCAGGCAGATGCTCTTAACTGTCAGGCCCAAAGAGATCCAGAATCCCTGGTAGGGCGGGGGAGGAAATGAATTATAGGGATAATTTCTTGTGACCTTGAATGTTCATTTGTATTTTCTGTTGATGGTTTAAGTTAAGGGAAATTACTTGGACCAATTCCAGTGACTTGAGAAACCACATACCGGGAATTAGGGAATTCACGCTGTCACTTCCTTCTCTGCCTGTTTCAGGGTGGATCCTAGGCAGCTGTGGCAAAATCACAGCCTCTGTTGGAAAACACGCCTGTGCCGTGTTTCAGTGGGTGGGCTGTGTGTGTGTGAAACGCTGAAGATTACAAATTCTGTTTCACTGTTCTCTAAGCCTCTGAGTAGTGGGAGACCGCACAGAGAGGACATCCGGCAGGATCTGCTTGATGAAGCACTTTTGGAACTCCTGGAAGGGTTGGTCACTGACTCTGAACACCAGTGTCTGTATCTGCACGTTTTGGACCTTACCACACAATTCTAATTTCCTGAGATCCTTTGATTTCCACATGATGAACCATTCTACCACAATGGTTTCCAAGGAGTTGTTAAAGTCAATGTGTTCTTAGAAACTTCTTGTAAGGCCGATTTATTGGCTTGATGGGCTGTAAAGCTGTTTTGCGTGATGAAGAGAATTACCTTCGTAACTAGGCATTTGTGGCCATGATGGCTTTCATGAGACTCCTTGCCATCAGTAGAATTCTGTTAAAAGAGTTGCAATTAGGCCACCTGTTCTCCAAGGATGCTCTCTCTCCTGTCCTGATGATGGATCCTGATTGAAAAGTGACTACCAGCTTGTGTGTTTGTCAGGTAAAAAGAAAGGATCTATTGTCATACACAGTCTTCAAAGTCTCCGGTTGCTAGAACCTTCTGCATCTCGTTTCTTCCTCAGAACTGACCACAGTGAACCACTTCTGCCCCACAGTACCAATGATGTTTCCCTTAGTTCAGATGTTCCACACTAGCACGTAACTCATGAGGCCTTCTCATGAACGAGACAGGAGCTTATTCTTAGGAATGAGAAAGAAGTTTTGGTCCCTAGGATTGCTAATAGGTTGAAAAGAATCATTTGTAACTGTACCCACCAGAGTACATAGGATTACAGAGAAAACTAATTGCATAGAGATAATCCAATTTTTGTGATTGGCAATATGGAGACATCTTGTTAACATCTACAAGATCTATTAGTTGTCCTGTGTACCTGTGACTCCTTGAGAAACCAGCATCATCTACAACATGAGAGTGATGTCTGATGGTGACAGAGGCCTTGGCGTTGCTACCAGTACTATGGTAAATTGCTAAATATTAAACTCAGCAACCAGCGTCTGAAATCGCTGCAAGGTCACAGATCACTGGGGTTCTAGCTAGTTTGTTGGAGACCCAGAGTTGTAAAGGTTTTGTGTAAAGTGAGGTGGGAAATGTTTCTGACATTGTGGGCACAAATCTTTCTGCTGTGCTCCATGAAAGCAATCACAGATGCATTTAAATGGGTGTTCTGTGTTTTCATAAGGCTTCCTGTAGATACATGGAAGAGTGCTACATTTGAACCATGGTCCCATCCCTAGTTTGCTCACATCCTCTTTAACATTCACTCTCATCTGGGCTGGCACATTGTCACTTTGGGACTACTCACTGCTGTCATTCGTTGTTATTTTGCATGCCTAGTGGTTGGGGGTGCTTTATTGCATTCATGGTGTGTTTATGATGCATTATTTCTTGATTGATATATAACGCATAGATGATAACGACATCCTCTCTGTTCTCATGTACCCTCCTGCTGGTTGGGTAGATCAACATGTATAGGCAAGCACAGATTATAATTGCTGCAGTAGTTAAGCATACACTGTTGCTGGGCACCAAGGATGGCATTGCTGAGGTTTCTCTTTGCTTGGCATCCAGTACTTACACTAGAATATTTTTAGATTTCTTTCCTTTCTGGGATCTAGTATATATAAAGATTAACATGCCTGTATTTGAGATGTGCAAGTCAGGTGAGATAAAAATAATCCTTAAAACCCAGTCCACCAACCTGGGAGAATACAGGCCAGCATGGCTAATGAGTTTTGTGTTCTGTGCTTAATATAATGGATGGTGTCTGCCTGAGTGTACAGTACTAATAAGGCTCTGCCTGCACTCATTGAGGGTGACTGTGTGATCCTGTAGTCTTATCTGACATGGGCAATAGAAAGGCCACGGAGGACAGCTGCAGCCCACACCTGCACCAAAGGAACCTTGAGATGGTTCATCTGGTAAGAAAGGCCTTGTCTCCTAATTTGCAGGGTATGCTGTGTGGTGGTGAGCCCCTAAGTCCCCCCCTCCTCCAACATGGGGTTCATCCCAGAACCACCATATTTTCATAATCACCCCCCAGCTATTGATTACAAACATGTAGTTGAACAAAAGGTATTTTAGTCCAGTGATTAGGATGAAAATCAAACTCAGTGATGAAATTCAGATAGTGTGCTGTTTACCACACCCTCAATATCGAATTCTCTAGAGCTTGCAGAGCTAGATAAGAACCTGGAGAACAAAGTTACTACTCATGCCTTAGTGAGTGACTTTCATGGGTAAAATAACCTTTTTTCCCCCCAAGCTCATGTGTAAGGTTCTAAGTGCAGTTTTGCTCACACAGGCACACACATGCAGAGCAGTACCAGATAGAAGTGTGGTCCAGTACACCCCCAGCCTTAGAGGCCTTTTCATCTCTCAGTCTCTCCAGCTTCTATGGTTTTCTTCTCCCTCTACAATCCAGTCATTCACATCACAATTCAGTTATTTTATCTAGGAGTGTGTGTCTGAGTAAGTTGTTCATCTCTGTCGTGTGTACGTGATTGATTTGTTGATAACTCCCTGAATGTCAATTAGATGAAGAATATGCCAAATCTGATTTTTTTGATCTGTTGCATATTTGCAAGGAAATTCTTGGTTATAATGAATTACAAATCAGCATATCTTTTATTCTCTCTCTTACACTGTCAACATAAGATATTGGTCATCCATTTAAAATAATGGCTGTCTAATCAATAATTGTGATATTGCTAAATTATTAATGAAACAGGAGAGAAGTATGTAGTAATTTTTTATTTGACTTGGTATCTACATATATTTCTCTATAATTGATCCTGAGTTGTTAGATCCCAATCTCTGGGGGGAGTTTTGAGAAGGTATAAGTTATTATTTCTCGGTGGACAGGAAAAACAAAGTCAACATTAGCCTGGGGGGCTTAGAATATGTTGTGTCTTAGATTTGTAATTCAGTCTTGCTCCCACAGAGATAGAAATTATTTCCTCATGCAGAGATGAGCTCCTAGACATACATATCCCCCAGCCTTTGATTTCAGTGCCGCTGAGTGACTTTGGGAACAGAGATGGTCTTATTCCTTAGATTACCTATTTGAGCCCAAGGTTGAAGTTGACAGGTCTAGGCTTGCTCCATTTAATAAAAACTTTTGTAATACTGACTGTCCTGGAACCACACAGCCAGTGCTAATTGGGAATTGTTTAAGGCTCGCTCTTGCTTTCGGAGGCATTATTTATTCATTGGTTTACTTGAATCTCATCTCATTTTTGGTTTTATTAACATTTTATAAACTTTTAAGGGCAGGAGAAGGCAGAAAAGCACGTATTTATGCATCTTCATGTATAGTCGGTGGAGGCTGAATTCTAGAAACCATAGTTTCTGTGGTCAGAGCTCCCTGTTCCTTTGGCTTGGGATTCTGTGATGTCAGACCACCGAATCTGGGCAAGCAGGGAGGGTAAGAGGGTGTGTGTTCATCCCGCTGCTCCAGTCACTAAAGTGGGCTCTTGTGAGTGGACAGATGCTGAGCCTCTGGCTGTACTCGCATGAGCCTACCCACAGTGTCCTGATGTTGACATGCAATCCAGGAGTTTGGGTTTGGAATCTCAGCTGTGTTGTGTCAAGTTTTCCTGATTGCCCCCACCCTTCTTCATGGCCAGTGATTGTTTGCTTGTTTTCAGGAAGGGCTAATAAGTTGACAAAGTGGGTATAGCATGCCGTTTGTTTATTGAGGTAGAGTGTTTTAGTGTTTTGAGGGAA